>SNQJ01S0043503.1:11145-25715 GCA_010110895.2 Picea sitchensis | reverse complement strand
TCATCTTTGTTGTCATAGTGCTTCTCAACAATGTGCACCTTCCCTTTATCCCTATATCTGTGATTTGGCTTCCAAGGCACTTTTCAACTATAACAACGCTCCTTGCATCTAATGGGTGTAGGCTCCATCTGTGCTCTTGTCAATCCACTCGCTGGTAATGATGTATCTAGATCCTTATATGATTTTCCGCTTAGGCTGGCAAGAAAACCATCTCTGATACCGCTGTAATGTTCCTGACTTGGCTAGTCTAGGAAACATTGCTAATGTGTGTGTAGGATCAATGGTTTACAACATATAAATGGGGACATTACACCTATATAAGTTTTTCTCTCTAACTCCAAAGACAACTTCTTTTTCGGAGCTAGATCCCCTAGGATTGAGCAACATCTTTTCATCCCAGAATGATATGTCAAATTCCTTCTTCTCAATCATTGAGACTGAGATCACACTCTTGAGTTTTGGTACCCATAGCACATTCATCACTCTCAATGTGCCTCTTGAGTCCAACTGGAACAGTACTATTCTAGATCCCTTCATTGCATGCTTGGTTCCCATACCAAGTTACTCCAAATACAATTGCTTTATCTGAGCTATATCCTCTGGGATTGATCATCACCTTTCCATCCTAGAATGCTATGTCAAATCCCTTCTTCTCAATCAATGAGACTGAGATGACACTCCTCTTGATTTTTGGCACCCATAACACATTCGTCACTGTCAATATGCCTCTTGACTCCAACTGGAACGATATTGTTCCAAATCCCTTCACGACATGCTTGGTTCCCATACCAAGTTCCACATGCATCTTTGAGTTATACTTTGTGAAGCTCTCAAACACCTCTTATTCTCCGATCATATGAAATGTGGCTCCACTATCTATCAACCATGCTCCAATTGATATTATGCCCAAGGAAGTATGGGAAACAAGTAAGAACTCTGTCTGTTTGAACTTCTTGCAAAACTCATCCACTTGAGTCTTTGCTGATGTAGTTACCTCTGGTTGAGTTTCATTCCCACCCTTCTTCCTATGCAGACATTAACTTGCAAAATGTCCAAACTTGTGACTTGCAAAGCACTTGACTTTACTCATGTCCTTCTTCTTGCCGAATTAAGAGGTAGACTTTCTATTGGCAATCTTCTTGAACTTTCCCTTCCTTGCCTAAATGGCAAGAGTAAGGTTCTCATCATCATTCTTGTGTCGACCTCCATTCATAACTTCATCTCAAAGTTCCTCCTGAACGAATTCATCCCATAACCTTGACCAATCCAGAAGCTTCTCTTGTGCCATGATTCCTTTGATGAACGATGTTCGCTCCTTTCTGAAGCCTTTGAGTGTCATCCTTGTTGGAACAAATATTGAAAATTTCTAAACTTAGTTTCTTTCACCAAAATTTATGTCAGTTGCGCCAGTCAGTTTTAGAACCTTGTCGCCTAGCGTAAGCTTGTGTAACCATTAAGTCCTTGTGCCATTTGGCGCAAATATTTCCGCTGTAGTAAAAATTCTAAACCTATCGCCATTTTCACCGAACTTCTCTACCGTCAAAATCTCAAAGCTTTAAAGTTTCCCAAGGTCTCCTATTGGTCTTAGTTCACAATTCCTTGATTGCCGAAATAAGTCTAAAGTGTCAAATTACAAAAAAAAAACAAAAACAAACTACAAGTTTGGTTTTTAATATTATTTTAAAATTATTTTATATAATTTTAAATTAATATTTTATTTTATTTTAAAGTTTGGTAAAAAAGAGAAAATCGTTGATTTAGTCAAACCTTTGCACCAATTCTTATTGGGTACTAGCTACCAAAATCCACACACATGCCAAGTCACAAGACAACTCACACAAGATTCCAAGAAGAGAATCCATGAGAGAACCAAAGACGAGCACCCACGATACAAAACAAGTCAGCCGAGACCGAGTACCCAAGCGCCACATTCCTTTTTGGGATTTTGACCGTTGGAGGAATCCTAATAAGACACTCCTCCTTTCCCCTAAAGCCCGAAGATTGGTAGTCAGGGTTCCAGTCATACGCATCAAACACCGATGGGTTAAACGTTCCAGCTGTCTAATGAAAACGCCCTCTGTCAAAGAAAAAAAGAGAGGGTAGAATCCGAGCTTCTGAGTGTTCGCGCGCATGTGGAAAAGGAAGAGATAATAGAATTGATGAGAATATACATAAGATAGTTGGATGAGAACGCATTATCATGGGCGTCCTCACCCTTGTTAGCTCATTGCACGGTAACTGCTCGTTGAAAAATTTATAATTCCATATATTCGATTTGTGGTTTATTTCTCCCTTCATGGGTGTTATTACAACTGGTGTGTTGGAGATACAATGGATCAGGGTTGGTATCGATGATCTGTGAGGACATGAACAGTTTTGGGGGGTTGGGAGTGTGTCATCCCATGGTTTTGGATTGCTGAAGATACGTACTGGCGTTGACATGAACTTCACTGTAACATCTAAAGGTGAAGATGTTGGTCATGATAAAAAACGATACACATGGAACACAAGAGTGTTTACAAGAAAGAATCACATCCAGAGTTGTGTCCAAGTGCCCATAAAAATGTCAAAGTACTCGCAGATGTTGAGAGTCCTCATGATAGAGTTCACCATTGAAAACGTTTGTGAGTATAAGGTAAATGCGCACAAAAAAGAAATTCCTAGAAATTGCCAAAGAGTTTTTGTGGGTTATTAGCAACAATACCTTAATGTGAAAATGGTATAGAAATGATAATTCCATTGCCTAGAGTAATGAATCTAGAGGATGTTGTTGTAGTTGGTGTAGATGAGTGTCTGAGAAGGCATGGGGAACAAATTTTTCATGGCCGTATGGTTTTGGTTTGCAACCTCGTGACAGTGGTGCCCAATGTCATATATTTAATGATAAATCCAAGAGAAAAGGGTCAAAGGTTGACTGATATAGACATGTTCAAGTGGCAGTAGTACTGTGCAATAACAGTCTTTGGAAACTTTTTATTTTTCCTAATTGTTTCCCATATGCAAAGCAACATCTAGTGCAACGAGGACCATCCAACAAGCATTTAAATATGGATAATGATGCCAGAGATAGATATAAGTAATGACTGAAGGTAGACTTGTACCTGTGGATTTTGAGTTGTAGAATTTGTAGTTTTGGGCTATTTGGTGAATGTCTCAAAGGCATATTTTAGACTGTTGGACAATGAGTACATAACACGAAGAACTATCCTTCTTTTTGCAACAAATCCATATCACTGATACAAAGGATATTGTATTTGTATCTCATGAAAAGAAACAGAGCATGACAACTTTAGCAGACATAGAAATGTGTTACAATAGTCAACAACAACAATCAAAGTGCCAATGATTATGGTAACTGTAATGAATATATGTTGAACAAAGATAGTAAATATATCCAGGAACAAACGAAGAGTTAGACAAAGCGCCAACACCTCCAATTGAAAACCAATAACGTATGCATACTATTAAGATCATATTCTATTTTTAGGCAGAGGTTGTGGGTAACCCAAGGGTTTTTTCAGTTGAGACAAATTTTGTATAAATAAATAGTTTGTAGATCTATTTGAAAGAGGGAGGGAACAACCTGAGAGCCTTTTGGGGGCTGGGTTTGTAATGCCATTTCTTTCAGCAAATATAGAACAAAATGCCAAGAGATTCTATACCTTGTCACTGTGTAATTATGTCATTTCCTGTATTGTTTTCTCAGGTTTACATTCATTCTTTCTTCCTTATTTTACATATTCAGCTTGTAATGGATCTAATTTAGTAATACCTCTGCTATAGTCAGTTATTGGGCAGTCTGTCAGGTTCAACTTTTCCTCTGTTTATGTTGTGAGAAAAACAAGACCCGTAGCTTGACTGTTCATGACTAGATTACAAGTTATATATATGCACGGTTGTTTTTTGAAACTATTTTTCATTCCTTTGCTGAAATAAAAATTAAACTTATCGGAATTAGATACCTAACTCTTTGTTTCAGTCTTCTTCATCCCCTATCTTCTATTCGTCTTCCTTATTTTAATAAAATTAGGTAAACGAGGTCATGCCTCTTCATTTTTTATTTATAAATGATTGAAAGGCCTATTTTAGACCTAGTTCTAGAAGCCTCATATGACTAATCAATCAACAAATTATTATTTCATTCAAATGTGCTAAGGCTTGGTTCTATTACAGCCTAGAGTCAACTCTTGCGACAACAATCCTCACCAAATATGAATCATCCATTATTTCCCCGATTGCATCCAGTTCATCTTGAACCTGCTAGATCCAGGTGAGATAACTTGTCACCGTATTTGATCCTATCATCTTCGTGTCCTTGATCTTCTCTCTCAACACCATTATGTGATTCTCATTCTTTCTCTGAAATAATCTCTTCAAAGCCTACCACATGTCCCAGGTTGTTTTCTTCCCTAATAAATGAGGGATCACATGATCCTTCACTTCATTTAGAATGATGCGCCTGGATTTCACATCCCTCTGGTTATGGATGACCAGATCTATTGCATCTTTTGGTGGAGTTATCTGGGTATTAGAAAATTCCCAGATCCCATTCTCCATCAACACCAACATGATTATCTCCTTCCAAGGATTGTAGTTGGAAACCCCATCCAACCTATCCTTGAATCGCAATCCAGATGCCATCTCCAAGATATGATCTGATAACCTTCTGCTGAAACTGCCTCTGTATTGGCCTGTACAACCTTGTATGCGAGTGTCTCCACTACGACTTGCGTAAGTATGCGACTGTCACCACTGTGACTCACGTATGTACGCGACTGTCACCATTGCAACCCGCGTACACCTACAACCCCCCCAANATGTTCTACCTCTGTACCGATGTTTCCTTGAAATATGTTCTTCGATTTTCATGTCCTGGTTGTAGATATGACTAGATCTTCTTGCAAATGTTGAGATATGTTCTCTTGGTTTCCTCCCTTCAGAGATGACACTCTAATACCATATTGATTTTCCTGGGTTCAACTCTTGGTATTCTCTAATACCATGTTGATTTTACCACTTCAACCCAATGGGATTATTGAGAAGATACATGTCTATACCTGGGAAAGAGAACTGAAAAAATGTCAAGAGAGTGTTGAAAAATTTGTGAGGCACAAAAGATTGTTCTATATTCTACCAAAGAAAACCTAAACCAGACAATGAAGTAAATGTACATGGTTTTTTCAACATCAACTGGGTTGGAGATATGGATCCACGAAGGTCGACCAATGGATATGTGTTCAATATGTTCGGTGGAGCAATCAGTTGGATGAGTAAGTGACAAACACTCATAGCTTTGTTAACACATAAGTTGAATACATGGCAGCCACTCATGGAAGAAAAGAAGCAGTATGGTTGCAATGGTTGTGTTCAGGTATCAGGTTTGAGTAGAGAGATATGAAAATAAATTGTGATAGTCAAAGTGCAATATTCCTAGAAAAGAACCCAACTTATCATTCTAGGGTGAAGCATGTTGATATACAGTACCATTTCATAAGAGACATGGTGGAAAGTGACAAGGTATTTCTAGAGAAAGTAGACACATTGGAAAACATTGTAGACTCTTTTACCAAGTCTATGAGTGTTGTGAATTTCTCTTGGTGTAGAGAGGTGATGGGAATTGCTTCCTTGGACCAGTGAACATATGTTCATGTTCTCTTGTATCAACAAAGAAGACAACAAGTGGGAGAATGTTGAGTTTTTATATTCTTTGTAGTGATAGAACAATCATTCATCTGTCTAGTCGAGGTGGATCGATTGGGTGAAGAATCGATCAAAAAGTCAAGTCAAGTCAATGGTTAAGTCGAAGGTCGAAGTGATTGACCAGGACAATAGAAGTCGAGATAATTGATTGGAAATTCGAAAGGTAGGCCAAAAATAGGCTGTCGGGAGGTCAAGTGGCAACCGACTGAAGATCGATTGGTAGTTGACTAGTAAACTAATTGAATTTGACTATAGCAGAATCCCAAGATTCACAGGATTTGTAGCCAATCATCTACGTGGATATGTAACTATTTTTGGTGCCATGATTTAGCATTGCACATAATGTAAATCCTATAATAAGGCGTGTTGTAATTGTATTAATTTGATCAATCTTTGGATGTTCATGCTAATCTTTAGCAAAAGGTTACTGGTCATGTAGATGTAAGCTAGATTGGCTGCAAGGTTTTTCTTGTGTAAAGAAAAAGAGTATGATGGTGATTGTGTCTTAGGTTTAGACCAAGGTTAATCATGCAACTCTTTATTCTGAATGAATAAGACAACAAGAGAGCAAGACACTCAAGGAATGTTGGTTTTCCCGTTTGGGTTTCTAGGGTAAAATCTTTGCGCACTGTGTTTGTCATTTAATTTCTTGTTTAAATCTGTCTTCTCTTTTCCTATTAGGTTTAGTGTGGATGTATGTTTCCTAACACAAGGTTGGTGCCTACTCGAATTGGTGCCTGTGGATGGGAGGAAAAACACTCCCATGGGACTATTTTCCCAAGTGAAACCTAAAATAGATAAGTATTATATACTTTATTATTCATATGTTGATATTTAATGTTGTTGTTTTTGTATATGAGAATTATGTGCTTATGATAAAATATTGGAAGTTATCTTTGGTCAGGAGGGAATTCCACATATTTGTATGCATATTTGAGGTTGTTACAACCATATTTGTAAAACAAAAGGGCATACTTGTGCTTCTCTTATTTAAATCAATTTCTAGTGATTTCAATTGTTTGTAATTGGCCCCGTGGGTCGTTCAAAAGAGACCAAAGTCATGAAGAATGCAAATTAACTATGTATAGGCATGGACATGACATATATTCTATTATGATTTCCCATATACTAGTTGTAAATAATGCATGTAATATTAAAATATGTATTTATGTGCTAAGATGGTTGAATGTGCACATGGGTGTTGTACAAATGTGTCACGAGCAATGTTATCCTATTGCAAAATTGCAATTACCTAAATGTAAAATTGTGATTTCAACTTAATTAGATGACTAGGTACATTACAATGTGGGCCAACACACACTTTGTCAATGTTTAGGGCAACAATTTATGAAGTTGCCCCCATAAAGTGAACTTTTGTAAAGCATCCCATTGAACAAAACCCATGAACCAGAAACATAAAAAAACAACTATCAAACCATCTAATAGGAATAGGAAGAGCACCCCTAGCATAATTACAATGTTTGAAGTCTAACATAGCTAACAAGTCATCAATTTAACACCCTCTCTTTCTATTTTATGGTGTTTTGCAGCTCACATCCAAATTCCATTCAGGGGCACATGAAAAGATGGTGATAGGGGCATAAAAAACAAACAGAGCAGCAAAATGACTTTCCATTCGCTCACACATATGTATTTTTTCATTATGGGGACCAAAACGTCCATAGATGTCATGGGTAGTGATTTTCCAAGTTGATCCCCCAAAGAAAACGTTTTCAAAGCATCCCATTGAATAAGACCATATATCTTGAAGTCATCCCAAAAAACAAATGACAAGCTATGTGATTGGTATAGGAAGGGAACCCCTAGCATAATTATGAAGTCTAAAGTTCAATGGAACTAATGGCTCATCAATTTGACACCTAGTTTCTATTTTATCACAAGTTGTAACTCACATCTAAATGCCATTAAGGGATTTCATGCAAAAATTATATTGAGGGCATAAAAACCAAACGAAGAAGTATAATTTCATTCCATTAGCTCACAAACATGTATTTTGTCATTTTGGAGGCCAACATGCCCTCCATCCATGTCCAAAGTAGCGATTTTTGAAGATGACCCCATAAAGAAAACTTTTTCAATGCATCTAACTTAATGAAACCTTGTATACAAAAGTCATCCAAGAAAAAAAAATGTTGGTCCATGTGACTAGAGGAGGAAGGTTGTCCCCAACCTAACTATGATTCCTAGAGTGTAGTGGAACCAATAGCCCATAGATCTCATACTTGGTTTCCATTTGATCATTAGCTACAAATCACATCCAATTGCCATTCATGATATATGCAAAAATGTTCCTAGGGGAATAAAACCCAAACGTCGCAATGCTAATTACATTTTGTTGGTGCACATGCATGTATTTGACAATTTTGGGGCCAACAAACTAGTCAACAATGTCCGAGACAATGATTTGTGAAATTGACCCCTAAAGCAAACTTTTGCAATACACCTCACTAAACAAAACTCTAGATCTAAAAGTTGTTCGATAAAACCACTAGTAAACTATGTAACTAACATAAGAAAAGCACTCCATTCACCCTTATACAACATTACATATTCAATATAACAATAAACCATTATAAAACTTACTTCACACATTATTAAAGTTGCATACCTTTCTTTTATGTAAACATCTATTGTTGTTTTTCCTATATTCAACCCTTGGTATGCTCTAATACCATGTTGATATTACCACTTCAACCCAACACCCGACAATTAGCTCAAAATAAAATCACTTTACCTACTAAAAACACATCTAAGTAATCAACTAAACATGCAACAAAAGAATGAACTAGGAAACCAAAATCTCACCCATAGGACACCAATATTTTCAGGTATAAACCCTGGATGGAAAACCGGTCTTAAGCTGCTTTTCCGAAGGTCAAATCAGGGCTCCCGTAACAAGGAAAATGGCCCACTAAGAGAATATACACTCCAGAGAAGCTTGGAAATGCCTGCGCTATTGTATGACCCTCTACCGATAGGTTTTTCGAGATGTACGCGACTCTCCTTCCGTAAACCTGAGTACATACACGATTGTCTCCACTGAGACCCACGTACATGTACAAAAAACCCGTACGACGCTACACTTTCCTCTGACTTCTATCCTCTGAAACCCACCTATGACTACCTCTGCTCTCTCTTCTCCTTGACTTGTATGATCTCTAGATGGAATTCCTTCTCCACCTATCCAAGATCTTGAATCACTGTCCTTCATGATCCAACCCTCTCTGCATCAACTCTTGGATGAAATCACTTCACACAAAAAGTGAGATCTCCTCACTCTTGTGTAAGAAAAAGTATGTCTTTGCTTCTACACTCTCCACACTAGCAAAACTCTTTCTTTGCTATCCTTGACCTTGGTATCTCACCAAAAGTATGAACCTTGATCTCTCACCAAAGTCTCTCACAAGTGTATCTCACACAAGGAAGTTAAGTGTCTTCCTCCTTCACCTTAGCCTTGTTTTTATAGTCATGAGTCATAATATATTTATAATCTCCAAGATGATTGACAATTGAGATTACTTCTCACACCCACTTGAGATTTAAATCCTTAGATTACTTGCTAATTACTTTTATCACTTTCCTTAAATAACTCAATTAATTAAATAAAATTACTTTTACTTTAATTAATTCCTTTTAACCAAAGTAAATTCAAGGCTAGAAGGTTTTTGATGACTTCCACATGCTAGACACATGTCAATGCAGAAGTACTTATCCGATTCTACCACTAACATCAACACTCCCTCTTAGCGAGGAACGTACTTCTCCTACTTGGAGTTGACTCTATCTTCGCTACCAAATCCGCTGCCATGCCTTCTCTCCAATCCACTTGATTGGTTGCTCCCTATGACATAAAAGCTATCCCTACCACATGCTCTGCCCTGTCTCCAAAGACTTTCTACCTATGATCATGGTCCTAGAAACCTCCTGTATGGCCATATCGTACCATGACTCCTTCTTGAAAGACTTGGAAGGCTGCTCCTTCCCACATGAACCTGAACGTTGATTCCCTCTGAGAACTTCAACCTTCAGAGCTACCTACTCCTTGTTCTCTGCCACTCTATTGTTTTCCATTGCTTGCATAGGCTGACCCTTTAGCCTATGTAAGTTTCTCTCTCTAACTCCAAATACAACTTTTTTTTCGGAGCTAGATCCCCTAGGCTTGAGAAACCTCTTTCCATCCTGGAACACTATGTCAAATTCCTTCTTCTCAATCACTGAGACTGAGATCACACTCTTGAGTTTTGGTACCCATATCACATTCGTCACTCTTAATGTGCCTCTTGAGTCCAACTGGAACAATGCTATTCCATATCCCTTCACTGCATGCTTGGTTCCCATACCAAGTTACTCCAAAGACAATTGCTTTATCTGAGCTAGATCCTTTGGGCTTGATCATCTCCTTTCCATCCTAGAACGCTATGTCAAATCCCTTCTTCTCAATCACTGAGACTGAGATCACACTCCTCTTGAGTTTTGGCACCCATAACACATTTGTCACTCTCAATGTGCCTCCTAACTCCAACTGGAACCATATTATTCCAGGTCCCTTCACTGCATGTTTGGTTCCTATACCAAGTTCCACATGCATCTTTGAGTTAGACTCTGTGAAGCTCTCAAACACCTCTCGTGCTCCTATCATATGACATGTGGCTCCACTATCTATCAACCATGCTCCAACTGATATGATGCCCAAGGAAGTATGGGAAACAAGTAAGAACTATGTCTGTTTGAACTTCTTGCAAAACTCATCCACTTGAGCCTTTGCTGACGTAGCTACCTCTGGTTGAGTTTCGTTCCCACCCTTCTTCCTATGTGGACATTGACTTGCATAATGTCCAAACTTGTGACTTGCAAAACACTTGACTTTACTCATGTCCTTCTTCTTGCCGAATTGAGAGGTAGACTTTCCATTGGAAATCTTCTTGAACTTTCCCTTCCTTTCTTGACTGGAAAGAGCAAGGTTCTCATCACCATTCTTGTGTCGACCTTCATTCAAATCTTCATCTCAAATTTCCTCCTAAACGAAGTCATCCCATAACCTTGACCAATCCAGAAGCTTCTCTTGTGCCATGATTCCTTTGAATGATGTTTGCTCCTTTTTGAAGCCCTTGAGCGTCATCCTCACCAAATCCAAATCATCCATTGTTTCCCCAATTGCAACCAATTCATCTTGAACCTACCAGATCTAGGTGATATAACTTGTGACCGTATCTGATCCTATCATCTTTGTGTCCCTGAGCTTCTCTCTCAACACCATTATGTGATTCTCATTCTTTCTTTGAAATAATCTCTTCAGAGCCTACCGCATGTCCTAGGTTGTTTTCTTCCCTGATAAATGAGGGATCACATGATCCTTCACTTCATTTAGAATGATGCGCCTGGCTTTCACATCCCTCTGGTTATGGATGACCAGATCTGCCACATTTTTTGGTGGAGTTATCTGAGTATTAACAAATTCCCAGATCCCATTCTCCATCAACACCAACATGATTCTCTCCTTCCAAGGACTGTAGTTGGAAACCCCATCCAACCTATTCTCGAATCGCAATCCGGTTTCCATCTCCAAGATATGATCTGATAACCCTCTGCTGAAACTGCATCTGTATTGACTTGTACGGCCTTGTATGCGACTGTCTCCACTACAACTTGCGTAAATACACGACTGTCACCATTGTGACTCGCGTATGTATGCGACTGTTACCACTGCAACCCGCGTACACCTCTGTACAACTGCAAAACCCCCCATGTTCTACCTCAGTACCGATATTTCCTTGAAATTTGTTCTTCGATTTTCGCCTCCTGGTTATAGATCTGACTAGATCTTCTTGCAAATGCTGAGATCTGTGCTCTTGGTTTCCTCCCTTCAGAGATCATGCTTTGATGCCATATTGATTTTCCTGGATTCAACTCTTGGTATGCTCTAATACCATGTTGATATTACCACTTCAACCCAACACCTGCCAGTTAGCCAAAAATAAAATCACTTTATCTACTAAAAGCACAATTGAGTAATCAACTAAACATGCAGCGGAAGCATAAACTAGGAAACAAAAATATCACACACAAGATGCCAATAATGAACCCCTGGATGCTTTTATTAAGGTCAAATCTCACACACACACCAGACCTAAGATGCTTTCATTAAGGTCAAATCAAGGCTCCCGTAATAGGAAAAATGGCCCACTAAGAGAATATACACTGCAGACAAACATGACAATGCCTATGCTGCTGTACGACCCTGTAGACAAACATGACAATGCCTATGCTGCTGTACGACCCTGTAGACAAACATGACAATGCCTATGCTGCTGTACGACCCTGTACCAACATGATTTTCGAGATGTACGTGATTGTCCTTCAGTAACCCCACGTACATACGCGTCTGTCTCCACTGAGACCCACGTACATGTACGAAAAACTTGTACGGATACTTCCGTACGATGCTATGCTTTCCTTTGGCTTCTATCATCTGAAACCCACCTGCGGCTTCCTTTGCTCTCTCTTCTCCTTGACCTATATGATCTCTAGATATAATTCTTTTTCCACCTATCCAAGATCTTGAATCACCATCCTTCGTGATCCAACCCTCTCTGCATCAACACTTGGATGAAATCACTTCACCCAACTAGTTAGATCTCCTCACTCTTATGTAAGCAGAAGTCCTTTGTTTCTACACTCTCCACACTAGTAAAAGTCCTTCTTTGCTATCCTCGACATTGACATCTCACCAAAAATCTCGACCTTGATCTCTCACCAAAGTCTCTCACAAGTGTATCTCACACAAGTAAGTCGAGTGTCTTCCTCCTTCACGCTAGCCTTGCTTTTATAATCATGNTGCTATGCTTTCCTTTGGCTTCTATCCTCTGAAACCCACCTGCAGCTTCCTTTGCTCTCTCTTCTCCTTGACCTATATGATCTCTAGATATAATTCTTTTTCCACCTATCCAAGATCTTGAATCACCATCCTTCGTGATCCAATCCTCTCTACATCAACACTTGGATGAAATCACTTCACCCAACTAGTTAGATCTCCTCACTCTTATGTAAGCAAAAGTCCTTTGTTTCTACACTCTCCACACTAGCAAAAGTCTTTCTTTGCTATCCTCGACATTGACATCTCACCAAAAATCTCGACCTTGATCTCTCACCAAAGTCTCTCACAAGTGTATCTCACACAAGTAAGTCGAGTGTCTTCCTCCTTCACGCTAGCCTTGCTTTTATAATCATGAGTTATAATCTATTTCTAATCTCCAATGTGATTGATGATTGAGATTACTTCTCACACCCTCTTGAGATTTACATACTAATTACTTTTAACACTTTCCTTAAATAACTCAATTAATTAAATAAAAACATTTTTACTTTAATTAATTCTTTTTAACTAAAATAACTCAATGCTATAAGGCTTTCCACGACTTCCAAATCCTACACAGATGCCAATACTCAAGTACCTGTACAATACTACCACTAACATCAACATCTATTACTTTTAATCTATTACTATTTTATTAGATGGTCCTTACCTCTAGAATGTGTTGAAAAAAATAAGGACATCAACCTATAAGCACAATGATTATTAATGGGAAGCTTTTGTGGCATTAAGATAATGTAAAGGTTCATAAGATATGGAATCCTATTATTAGTAGGCCCATAACATGCCTAACTTGATTCTAGTGGTCCAAACTCCAAGCCCGGTTCAATGCGCTAGTGCTAATGGGCCCACGTCCAACAAACCTGCCTAATTTGATTTTGATGCTCCAAATTCCAAGCCAGCTTCACATGCGTACTTCGCTTCAGACATTTTGAACTTCACTTGTTGTGACAAAATTCTCATTTTATAATATTAACTTAGCTGGAGCTGCACATTTACAAGTCAAGAAGGGCACCTGATTTAAAATTAAATTAAATTGTTCCAAGAAGCCGTTTAAATTTAATGGTGTGACCTTCCCTACTTCCAAGAAGCCGCTTAAAATAAATAGTGAGTGCACAAACAACTCGGCGTAACAGTATCGGAACATTATTTACATAAACATATGCTTTAGTTTAAATGTTCTAAGAAATGAATGTTTTTTTTTTTATATATAAGAAATTAGTGTTTTAAATTTGCAAAAAATTGTTAGGTTAGTAAATTTTAATAATTATTTGTGTAATATCAATGTCATATTTTTAATAAGTTAAATCTATTTCTATATTTAAAAATAAATTTTAAACAACAAAAAATAATGAATTCATATAGGCATATTCATATCTAATATGTAATTGCTTCAAATCTGATTGCCCATAAATTAGACATTGACTATAACAAACAATACATGGTAAATAAAAATCTAATTAAGTATAGTAATTTTTAAGCGGCATTTAATGTCATATAGTAAATAAAAATTTAATTAAATATAGTCATTTTTAAGCAGCATTCAATGTCATATAGTAACATATATATTAATTACCACAAACAACACATTTAGACCAAGATCTGATTGTGCATACTCATCATTAAACAACATTCAATGTTGTGCAATAAGGTAAATATTGATTACCACAAACAACACATGGTAAACCAAGATTTAACTATGCATACTCATCCTGTGCAACAGGATAGATATTAATGCAGTAGTCTAAACGTTTTACTTTTTGGGGGGTTTTTGGTTACTTTTTTTCTTTGATTTTGCTCGAAATTGGTGATGAATGGTTGGATCTGCAGATTTGAGTGGCTAAGTTTGTATAATCCGACTGCCCCAGGATTTGTTCAGCAAGCTGAATCCCTTTATACATTTAGAAAAACAATTTAAACAACAGAAAATAGATTTTTTATCCAAATTTTCATCTCAATTTTCAGACCAATTCCTGCC
>SNQJ01S0043501.1:38680-67365 GCA_010110895.2 Picea sitchensis | reverse complement strand
TGATTGCGTGCCAACCAAATCTGCCAACATACATACTTTGGAATCGCTGTCAAGATTTTGCGCCAAATGGATTTTGAGGGGATTCGTTGGGGATAGATGAGACTCCAAGAGGCAAAGAGCTCCGCAACAGAATTCTGTGGCTGAAGTGAAATTTGGAGGTCTTGTAGGATGAGTCCCCAGACCTCTTTGGCAAAGATGCATTCCATGAATAAGTGCTGGGCTGTTTCATAATTATTGCTGCATAACGCACATTTGTGAGGTCCCACTATGTTCCTTTTCTCCAGGTTATCTCCCGTTAGAAGTTTATTGTGCACCAGGGTCCAGAAGAAGAAATTCACTTTAGGAACGGCTAGCGGTTCCCGGATGTTTTTCCAGAATGTCGGAGTTTGGCTGTTGTTTCTTGAAGCCTGCAAGTTTCTATATCCTTCTGTCATGGTGTATACACCTATTTGGCCCCAACCCCAGCTATCTTTCATAGTTCTATTGACAGGGGCGATGTCCTCCAGCAAATCTTCAAAAGTGGATAGTTGCATTGATAACCGGGCTGGGACTCCATGAAAATCCCATCCTGCCCAGTCTCCATGCTCATCCCATTTCGAGAGGTCATATAATCTATTGACTCCTTCTCTCTGCAACCAGTCTCTGAGATCTGTTATATCCACGTTTTCAGCCAATGGTTCCCTTCCCATGATGCGGTCTAGCCACAAATGCGTGCGTTTTCCATTGCCAGGCGTTCTATAGAGTGATTTTTTGAAGAATTTGCTGCTTTTGCAACACAATTTCCACACCTGTGTACAACTGACTGAGCTCTCATTTTGGAGGTTGCTGAGAGTTTGGTTGGGCCTGTATATTGCACGCAGGGTGTCGCTGACCGGGTGCATGGGCTCATGGATTAGTTTCCACAAAATATTCCCTCCCAGCGCTAAGTTTACAAGTGCGGGGTCTCTAATTTGCAGCCCGCCCTCTGCCATGGATTTTTTAACCACGTCCCAGCACACCAAATGCATTTTCTTTTCATTGCCCTTCCCTCCCTGCCACAGGAAATCTCTAAGGAGTTTGGAGATCTTCTCCATCACATTTCTTGGTGCTAGAAGAAATGCCGCCTGGAAGATTGGAAGCGCAGACAGCAGGGATTTTATTAAGATTACTTTGCCTCCCTTAGTCAACCAGTAGCCTCCCCACGCTAAAATTTTTGATTTAATTTTGGAGATGACATCGCTCCAAAGCGATCTTTTGTTAACGCCAGAGATTATGGGAAGGCCGAGATACTTAAAACTGTCCCATTTTGTTTGTCCTTTGAACCCGAGGAGAGTGGTGATGCCTGTGAGTTCATGTTGACTTATATTCCAGCTGAAGACTTCACTTTTTCTCTCATTCACTAAGGCTCCCGATACTCTGCAATAATTTCTGAGGACTGTGTCAAAAGCTTTGGCAATTCTGATGGAGGCTCCCCCAAGAAGGAGGGAATCATTGGCGAAGAGTGCATGATTCAGAGGTTCTGCTCCAGTGGACGGTTTGAGACCCGGAATGTTACCAGCTAATCTTTCCGCAGTGAGTTTTCAACTAAGGGAATCAGCCATTAAGCTGTACAGGAAAGGGGAGAGAGGGAATCCCTGCCTGATTCCTCTCTGAGCTTGGAAAAAATTGGTTGGGCGGCCATTGACTAGTGGGGCAATCCATGGGTTGTCAATGCAGGCTTTAATTAGCTGAACAAAATGAGGTGAGAAGCCAAAGGTGAGAAGAACTTTGCAAAGGAATGAGAGATTGACTCTATCAAATGCATTCGCCATGTCTAATTTTATCAACATTCCTTTCTCTTTCCACTGTTTACTTGTATGTATTGTCTCCTGGACTTGGATTACATTGTCCAGAATGTGCCTACCTTCCACAAAACCACCTTGAGGGCTGGAGATCAATCTTTTTATCAGCGGCTTGATCCTATTTGCTAGGAGTTTTGCCAGAATCTTATAGGAGGTGTTACACAGTGATATGGGCCTGAACCTTGCAAATGTATCAGGGTTGGAGTCTTTGGGGATTAAAGCCAGGTAAGTGGAGTTAGTTCCTCCCCCTACCTTGGATTTTTTCATAAACCCACTTATCATTTTCTGGAGATCTTCCTTGATAATATGCCAGCAAGTTTTGTAGAAATGGATTGTAAATCCATCAGGCCCTGGTGCCTTGTCTGCATCCATGGACCATATAACATTAATGATTTATTCCTCTGTTGTTGGTCTATAGAGGATTGCGTTATCTTCCGGGCTGATGAGGGAAGGGATGTTGGAGAGGAAATCGGCAATCTCCTCTTCGTTACTTTGAGTACCTTCTCTGTATAAATTCCTGAAGTGGGTTTATGTGGCAGCTTTGACTTGATTGTAGCCTTTGCGAACTTGGCCCTCCACTGTTTTGATTTCTTCTATGTGATTCCTGGACAGTCTTGCTCTATATTTCCGGTGGAAGAAGGAGGTGTTCCTATCCCCAACCTTCAACCAGAGACTTCTGGATTTGAGTCTCTAGTATTCTTCTTCCTTCCGAAAAGATTGATATGTGGATTGTTGCTCTTTTATTTCTTTTTCTAGCAGCTCTGCAGTGATGTCTTTGCTTTCCATTTCTGTTTGCAAGGTCTGCAGTGACTGCACTGCTTCTCTTCTTTTTTCGGTGGGAGTAGAGGCTGGTTTTTTTATCCAGTCCTTCAGGGCTTGTTTTGTGGCTTTCAACTTTTGCTCCCACACATAACTTGAGGATCCAGAAAAGGATCTGGCCCAAGCTAATTTCACTATCTCTATAAAACCATCTCTCTCGATCCATTGAGGGCTGAAACGAAAAGGAATAGGGCCCAGGTCTTCTTCCTCTTCCAGGAGAAGCTGTATTGGCTTATGATCTGAGGTGATCTTAGGCAGGATTTTGGTGATGATGATCTTTTTGTTCATCATTATGGAGCTTTGTACTAGGAATCGATCTAACCGAGCAGAAATGTGTTCTAGTCCCACTCTGTTATTGGACCAAGTATAAATGCCTCGAACTGGACTGAAATCTAAAAGATCCCAAGTCTGTGTGATCTCCTCCACCTTGGCCAGCAAGGGATCTCTAGTGCTGGTGCCCCCCCTCTTTTCTTTAGCTTTCATTACAATATTTAGGTCCCCGGCTATAATGATATTGCTGGAAGAAGTCTCCTCTAAAAAGACAGAGAGGGAATTCCAACATTCTCGTTTTTCAGAGTAGGAAACAGGAACATAAAGATTGAAGAGAGAGATGGTCAACTTACTTGCTTTGTGCTTCAATTTTGTAAATATCCAGTGCTGGGTTTCATGATGCTTATTTAAATGGAATAGGTCTTCCGTCCAAAGAGTTGCCAGGCCTCCATAGGTTCCCCTTGAGTTGACTGCTTTGCCTGATCTTTTATTCCACTTTGAACTGTTGATCTCTAGAAGGGCTTGCCCTTCTATTTTGGTCTCTTGGAGCATGAGAATATCTGACGGATCTGCTTTCAAAAGGTCCTTTACTGCTTCGATTTTGGAGGGATTCCCCAGTCCTCTACAATTCCAAGAGACGAGACTCATTATTTACTTAAGGGGGGGAGGTTGAGGCCTCCCTTGGAAGGCCTTGGTCTGATGTTTCGCCCAATAGACATTTCTATTGTAGACTGGCTTCCTTGCGTTTTGAGTCTTTCCGCCTCCTCCTCCCTCTTTTCTTTGCGGGCTTGAGTTCCTTCACCTTTTGGCGTTCTCATATGTTAGTCCTCTGAAAGACTTTGAGCTTTCCATTGTGGTTTTCCTTACCAATTTCTGCGTCTGAGGGATTGGAGGGCTTCCCTTGATTAGTATGCAATGCGGCTCCCCTTCCCACCTCTTTGTTTGAAGAGATGGTGTGTGCACTTTTGTTCCATATTCTCTCTTAGGTTGAATTTGTTTGGCCAGTTATTCTGCTGGCCTTTTCGTCCCCATTTGGATTTGCTTCCAGCTTCTTGGCCTGCTTTCTGGGCACTGGGATATGACCATCTTGCCTTTCCACAGTGCCTTTTTTGTGTTTTTCATTTTACGGACGAGGGGTCCATTTGTTCCCCGTTCTGTTGTCTACTTGTTCTCGGCCTTCTTCTTACAATGCTTTACCAAAGTGTTCGATGCTGTAGCATTAATACGCATTTAAGGTAGTTGTTCATAGTCCAACTCCTGAACATGCGTCCTCCCTGCTACATTGAGCTTGATTGCTTATGGTAATCCCTCTTCTAGATCCACTTCAACAAAAATACGAGCACAAGAATACTGATCCCTTCGTGCTGCTTGGTCTATGTACTTTCCGAGCATTACCAATGTCTGGAGGACACTATTCGACAATGGAGGTAAATGAGGAAGCCTGACTCAAACTGGGACAGCAGAAGGGACATCTTAGGTAGGATCAAAATCTGGCATCCACTTGTTTAGGTAAAGGCCCTAGGGTCCCATAAAATATGGCTGATCACGAAAGTTACTCTCGATATGGGTTTCAAAAAACAAATGCAAAGAAACCCTTACCTGAAAAGAGGGTACCGTTCTTCTCTTTGATCCAATGGCTTCCAGTTCCTTTGGAGTCCCTCTCCTTCTTTGATCAATGGCTTCCAGTTCCTTTGAGTCCACTCTTCCACCGTTTTGGGTGAGGGCCAGAGGCCCGTGAACTGTCCTATGAGGCCTCTCTCAGCCAGATTCAAGGCCGCTTTGCAGGTTTCTTCTTCCGGGAGGGCGACCGAAGGGATTGTGTCCAATTTCTTTACAAACTTTTGTTGAGTCGCGGATGGAGGGCGTTTGGGGCCAGCAGCTATCATGGTTCTGAAAGCTAGAACCTCCGGAGGCGGATCGGGCTCCCCGGAGGAAGCCATGGTCTGAAGTAAAGTCGCAGGGTGAACGGGAGGGCGCAGAGTGCTCAGGGGCATGTTTCTTTCATCTTCCTTTGTCAGCGCTCCTTTGGTTGTATATTGGTGCGCCGAGGCAGAAAAATGAGCGGAGCTAAAATTAAGAGATGTTTTGAACTTACTCAAAGTTAGAAATAAATTTAGCACTAGGAGGCTCTGATGAGGGAAAAACAATAAAAATCCATCACCATTTAGTCATTTTCAAAACTCATTTTCACATCATTTCCATTTTCATTTTCCATTTACCATTTACCATTTTAGTTTTCCTATTTCATTTTTCCATTTTCTATATTTTCACAATTTCTACATTCATTTACATTTTTGTTTTTCTAGATGCATCCCTCAACTCTTTCTTGGGTTCTCTTAACTCTAAAA
The DNA here is from genome assembly GCA_010110895.2 of Picea sitchensis. NCBI lineage: Eukaryota > Viridiplantae > Streptophyta > Pinopsida > Pinales > Pinaceae > Picea > Picea sitchensis. The sequence goes on along the minus strand of SNQJ01S0043501.1, from coordinate 62,108 downwards.
ACCCTACATTTAATTTTTAATGGTATTTCCTATCCTAAGTTTCATCCCCCTTTTCATGGACCTACCATACTAGGACATGTGGTGGTGACATGGACATATCCTAAAATGACATGTGGCAATGAGGTGGACCAATACCATAATGACACATGTTGATTACATGGGCAGTAACTTGGTTATGACTGGGATATGACTAGACGTTGATTGGGTCATCAAAATTTTATTAATTCATGATTTTTTTCTAAGGCACAAGAGCTACACCAGAGTCTCTATAGTCTTCTTTGTTCCACATGAGTACTCTAGTAAAATTTCCATTATAAAGACTTAAAAAATCTTGACCACAATGCATGTGGGATATCATTTTAAAGGAAAAAGTCAAAATTGTAATGGAGTGGAAGAAATTAGATCAAGGGCTAAGATAAACCCGTGAGTTAGATGAACTATTGTTGAGCGGTGAATTTTTGGAAGCCATAACTCAAGATTTGGGTGTCCGTTTTGGGGAAAATTTTACCTCGTTGGAAAGGTAATTCAACAAGGAATATGATGGAATATGTTTCAAGAGGATAAATTGGCCATAAAGCTACCAAAAATTTGAAATAACAATCAGTTATTTGATATTAAAATTAAACATGAAATTATTGTGGCACCTTTAAGAGAGTACATTGAGGAATGGTTGAAAAGGGCATTAATCAAAATTACTAAACCAGAAAATCAAGAAATAGTTAGAGCATTCATGCCAACTCAACCACAACATGTACCTATAAGCGATCCAACTGCAAGAAAGTGAAGGATGATATTTTTCCATCACAGTATTTTCATTTTATGGTCTGCGAAAGCCCAATCCTAGTCCTCTTCGAAGGGCGAATGCATTTTTTTTTCTTTAAAGACACTTACCTTTGTATTTAAAGACTCATTATTATTTTTGAGACTCCAAGAGAGATACTCAGGATATTACATTACTTTATTCTCAAATACTTTGATCAGAATCTTGATTTACCCAATGTTTTATCTAACATACTCTGTTTTATCTAACATAATCTTTTTGGTGATTTATGGAATGATAATTTAAATCTCTCTTTTATTTGTTTTCCGGTTTCTATTCTCTCTATTTGTGGTATTGTTAAATTATCTGATGAATGTTGTGATGGATATATCAGTTCTATATATTTTTTATGCATCTTAGTCTATTCACATTGTAAATATTATGCATATCATTTTCTTTTGAAACACCTAGTCCCAGATCTCAGGTGTTGTTTTCCTTGAATGTGAATGTAAATACAAAGTCTGTTCATTCTTAGTTTTTTTTTGTTTCATTTTATTTTCTTGGAATCATAAGAACAAGAGGAATACCACCTCTTTAAAAATGCAAGGGGATTCATATCCTCGTGAGGTTGACCTTAAGACCGTAAAATAATATTTTAGATCAACATTTTTACGACCATACGGGGGAAAGATTTATTTTCAAGATATATGAGGTGTTTTCTCATATCTGATTGAAGAACTAGAATCTCCATGTTTCAAATTTTCAAAAAGAAGATTCAAGAAGACATGTGCTTGTCCTCGATGCACTAGATTTATAAAAAGAATGGCCAAATATATTGGAATGACCTCAAAAAGAACCAAGAACCATAAAACACTCTGGAGAATGCATTCCCTAGTGATTCCATTGAGAATACTCCTAAATTCCCTAGCAACTCTATTGGAAAGATTCAAGAAACTCAAGAAAATCCTCATGGCGACTCCACCAAATAACTTCATTCATGTTGTGACGCTACTTTTCCTTCTTCACCAAGACCAATAAAGGATTTATAAGACACATCAAAACAAAGAATTATCCAAAGAAGGAGGCAATTTCATATAACCCCTTTAAATCTACCAGAAGTTGATTTTCAAATGTCAAACATTCCTATTGATAATTTTTCCACATTATTTGGGAATACTTCAGAGGATGCAAAGCATAGCTTGTTTAAATTCAAAAGCACATGTGATGTTTTCAATCTCACTGAAGAAAATGTGACATGTCGATTATTTTTACAAACTCTACACGGGGATTCTCTTGAATGGTACTATTCATTGCTTCCTCATACCATTACTAGTTGGGATGTGTTGGAAAACTCATTTTCTGAAAAGTTCATCCCAAGAATGTACTCATATTCCATTTATAATTTTTTCAATATTGTTTCCCACCCACCCTCTCCCATTTGGACACAAAACCATGAAGCGAATGATTCGAAAGAAAATTTTCATCAAACATCAAGGATAATTTTTTTGAATCAAGTTATCCTGCTGAAAATCAAAATCAAAATTCCAACTTGTAAGAAAAATATTTCAACCTCTCATATACTCCATATGAGGATTCTTCATGCAGCAAATTTTAAATTGAAATTGAGGAGCCTCCACCAAATGCACAAGTATATTTTAGCCAACATATTCATATGGAATATATTATAACAACTGATGAAAAGTCACGGGAACATTGGCAGCAAGAACAAATGGTGGAAGAAATTAATATTGAGAAAAACGATGGGAAATATTTTCGTTGCATAAAAGAATAATTATTTCAATACATAGTTGATAAATCAAGAATCTTGGATGTGGTAAATGATAAGAAAAATGATGAAAATATTTCCAAATTGGAAACTCCTCATTCAACCCAAGACAATAGCATTCTTGAGAAACCAAGAATTGAGACATGGTTTCAAAGAATTGTTTTCCAAGCAATGCCATCAAATTATCAACACATCCGGTTCAATTTTTATCCAACACATTTTGAGCACACCCCTGACTCTTTGGTACCAGTCGCAATATGTTCCCTAATTCTGGAATTCATTCCAGAGATTAGTTGAATGTTGAAGTGGCTCCATTGGAAATATACCTACACCTAAAAGTGTCCCTTTCCTTAAAGTAGCATAGGGTAGGTAGATTTCTTTTGTACATAGTTTGTTTCTTCAATCAAAGTTTTGCACAATAAATCAATTGTTATATGGAGGTAATGTTTGATGATGACTTAATGAACCAATGGAGAAAGAATTACAAGAATTTCTTTTGAATATGACTCCCTAGCCCAATGGAGAAGGAATCAAAACCAGGAATATGGATTCTTGGGAACCCATAGTTGGAGCCAGATGTTGATCAAAAAATTTGAACACCTAGATTTCCCGCTCTTGGAATAAATAAATAAAAATTCCACATCAGAAGAAGGAAATTTTGAAAGATTATCAGTTCAAAGCATATCCCTCAGTATTATATTCCTCAAGCATTTTTTGGATTCAAAATACGAGTTCGTATGCTCAAGATATCCACAATTTTGACCAATCTCCCAAGGAGCACTTTTTCCATGTGCAACACAATTAATTGGAATTAAGATTTTCTTGGAACCATGCTAATTTTCGCAACCATGCCCATTTTTTTGGAACCACATTTAGTCTCATTTTATTGGTTCTTCATTCCATAATTTGATCCATATGGATGTCGGTGGACTCCCACCTATTCCAACTGGCTCATTTTGGCAGTTTTCCAGTTTGGCAGTTTTTTCCCTAGTTTTCGGGTCCCTGACTTGCGGGATCATTTTGAGGCCCTAAACAACATTTTTTTGGGCTCGCCACAGTCAAAATTACCTTTGATAGGTAGCAAAAAAATGTGTATTCCTCATATAGAACTTACCTAAAATAAAGATTGTATGCAAAAGTTACGACCCTAAGTAGTTGATGTACCAACTTACCCAAATGGGGCCCACGTGACTTTTGGTGCTTCATCTCCTAGGGTTAGGATTTTTGGATGTTTAGGGTTTTTGACATTCTTATTTATTGTAAAAATGCCTTCAAAGCCTCATTTTAATCATCTTCTTGCAAATAAGCACAACCATCACATCTCTTCTCAGAGATAAGTCGCCACCATTCTAGCAAGCTTTTTTCCGCTGCATTTTACAGTTTCAGCTTATTTCCTTATTGAATAGAAATCGGTTTTAATGTATACATGTTATTATTCGTTAAGCATATTTTGATAATAATTTATATTCATTTCATTCTGCAAACACATTCTGGATTAGTGGTATCAGAGTGGTATGCACCTTGTCATTCTTAATGCATGTCCCCAATGAGGTCAGGGTACAAAGAATTGGGTCTCGAGCTTGTTTCTCTTGAGGACAAAAACTCTTGGACACCCAAAAGACCTCTCATGGAAGAAGAAAATAAAGACAACGGGACATGAGATCTCTTCAAAATGTTTCTCAAGGAATCCCTCATGCAACAGAGGAACGAGATGATGGATAGTTTTGTGCAAATCCTTCGACGACTACCAACAGGCTATGCGTCCTCCTCAAACGAAGGCATCGCCCCCTTCAAGGTACAAATAAAATTCAATATTCCTATATTTGAAGGTCAGATAGACACAGATAATGTAGAAAAATTGTTGAATCTTCTAGAAGGGTATTTTTTTTTTCCATAACTTCTCGAATAGAGAAAAGATTACTTTTGTGCTCCTCAAAGTTGTCCCCCATGTCAAATATTGGTGGGAAACTTTCTATGAGAAAAAGGAAATAGAGGAACCCTCATTATTTAGAGTCACAGTCACTTGGGAGTCCTTCAAGGATGTTATTAAGGAACAATACTACCTTGTTGGAATTTATGACGACCTATACACAAAATGGACCACTTTGCGGCAGGAAAGAGACCAAGCGGTGCCCAAGTTCACAAATATCTTCCATACCTTGCGCACCAAGATGGGTATCAAAGATTCTAACCGACATATGGTGCTCAAGTATCGCGTGGGTTTGCATAGATACATCTAGGATGAAATGGACTTTCTAGACATCTCATCCTTGGGCACGGCCTACCGATATGCCGTCTAAATCGAGCAGAAGCTCAAACAAAAGAAGCGACAATTTGGGCCTAGGAATCCCTCATAGAAAAATCCAGGAAAGGGTGGCCTTAACCCACAGAAAAAAGGAAAAATCAAAGACAGACAACCTCAGGACAACCATTCTAGGCCACAAGAAAATAAGGACACCGAAAAGACAAATAAAGATACCAGGAATTGGTGAGACTTCCATAAGAGCCCCTGGAATAACACTATTGATTGTTTCTTGAAGCAGTAATTGGTGGCTGAGGTGAAAGTCTCTGAATCAGATACAATTTATGAATCTGAGTCGGAACCAGAAAGGGGGAGATGGATCATAGATGCAAAAACTAGTGCTACTATTGCTACCACCAAGCTCCAGCCCAGTGAACCAGACGAGCCAAAGGAAGGGGAGTGTATTTTCATTCACAGATGTGGGTGAAGGGTACCCCACTACACTTCATCATTGATAGTGGTAGCCAGAAGAACCTCATCTCAACAGAGGTTGTCAAGCGACTCGCCCTGTCGACAACGCCGCACCCGCAACCCTACACCATCAGATGGCTCCACCAAGGAAGTGAAATTCGCGTAAGGCAACAATTTCATATGTCATACGACATCAAGCCCTTCAAACACGAGGTATTGTGTGATCTTTCCCCTATCAAAGTTTGTAATGTTATTTTGGGCCAACCATATTTATAGAAACATCATGTTGTATATGAGTCTAGGCCTCGTAGTGTTATTACTTTGAACAAGAAATTGTACAGGATACTCGAGGCAGTCCCACCCAGTGCTATTTCCTTGATCTATGCCCAACAATCTAGAAAGGTCATCTCTCAGACAGGGAATTTTGTCTTCTTCATGATTCGCTCTCAGAATGAGCGAAATATTTCAACCACATCTAGGGTCTCTGCGGCCGACCTCTCCACACAGCAGAAGCAAGTGGATAAGGTCATGGAATAATACTCAGATATCTTCTCCTCACCTATTGGGGTACCTATGCACTGTCAAGTCAAGCACCCCATCGATTTGACCTCCAACACAATGCTTCCCAATGGGCCAGTCTACCGCCGCTCTCTATTAGAGAATGAGGAGATCAAGTGGAAAATCCAAGAAATGCTCCACAAGGGGCACATCCATCCCAGCTCATCACCTTGCAGGAGCCCAATAATGCTGGTACAAAAGAAAGATGGAACCTGGAGACTCTACATTGATTACCGGGCCCTGAATAAAATCACAATCAGAAACTGATACCTAACTCCCCAAATCGACGACCTCCTTGATCACCTCACGGGGGCCAAATACTTCAGTAAGATTGATCTGAAGTCTGGCTACTACCATATCCTAATAGAATAGACAGATGTATGGAAGACCGCCTTCAAGTCAAAGGAAGGTCTTTTTGAATGGTTGGGCATGCCCTTTGGTTTGACAAATGCTACAACCACTTTCATGAGGATGATGGACGATATCCTGTGACCATTCACTAATAATTTTGTAGTGGTGTATCTGGATGAAATCCTCATTTACACCAAGACTTGGGCAGAACACGTGTAGCATATTCAACAGGTTTTTCACACCGCGGCAGCACCATCTCTACACAAACTTGAAAAATTTATCCTTTGGCATGGACAAGTTTCATTACTTGGGCTACATCATTGATCAACATGGTGTACATGTGGATCTAACCAAAATGAAATTCTTTTGTGACTAGCCATCCCCAACCACACTCACTGAGATTCAGAGCTTCTTGGGCCTTGCCAATTTCTACCACAGGTTCGTGTTGGGATTCTCCCATATTGCATGGGCCCTCATCCAAGTAACCAAGGGTGGGGGTAAGGAGAAATTTGTGTGGGGTTGGTCCCAACAACAAGCGTTCGATGATTTGAAGCAGTGCTTGTGCTCAACCCCAGTACTTTCACTATTAGGCCTGCAACATCCCTTTGAGATCGAGACAGATTCTTCAGACTATGTTGTGAGCGTCGTTCTCACTCCTCAAGGCCACCTTGTGGCATATCATAGTGAGACACTATAAGATTTTGTTCGTAAGTACCCTACTTACAAAAAATAAATGAAATCCATTGTGTAATCTTGCCACCAGTGGAGACATTGCATTATTTGGAAGGAGACAGTCATCCACACTGATCATAAGACATTGTAGTTCATGCAGACACAAGGAAAATTGTAGAATGACCACCATCAGAAGTGGTCCATGTACTTGTAGCAATTCCACCTCAACATCAAGTATAAAATGGGAAGCACCAACCGCGTTGTTGAATGCCTCAGCAGACCACCAGTCACGACACTCACCATGGTGCTAGAATCTTGTGGCCATGATACCTCTGGATAGCCCCAACAAAATGAGACAGACCCGGACTTTGCCACCACCTAGAAAATGTTGGGCACAAACACAGTTGTCTCTAATTTCCATCTTCAAGATGAGTTGTTTTGTCGTCTGTGCCATATCTGCATTCCATCAAGCAAGTGAGAGAAGTTGATCTGGGAATCCCACTACATTCGGGTGGAAGGACACTTTGGCGTTGAAACGACAGTGGCAATATTGCAGAAACATTTCTATTGATCGAAACTTCAACAGAAGGTCAGCAAGTATATCAAGTCATGCACTACCTGCTTGAATTCCAAACCAACCACTAAGAAACAGGGCCTGTACACCTCTCTGCCTACTCCTGATAGACCATTGGAATCCATCTCAATGGACTACATGTCGGGCCTCCCGTCCACCAAGCATGGCAATGATTTTTTTTTGTGTGTTTGTGGATCGTTTTTCTAAGATGGTGATTTTGGCCACCTGCAAGAATAACATCACAACAGAGGCCACTACCAAGCTCTTATTTGAACGAGTCTGGGTACATTTTGGAATCCCACAAACCATTGTCTCATATCAGGATAGTCGATTTCTCAGCACATTCTGGTCAAGCCTATGGTCACTGTTGGACACCAAGCTCACCAAATCCATGGCCTTCCGCCCCCATACAAATGGCCAAACCGAGGTCATAAATCGAATGATCGTGCATATTCTGTGCATGTATAATTCCAAGAACCATCGCACATGGGATGAGATTCTCTCTTATTTTCAGCATAGCTACAACCGAGCCTTGCATAGATCAACCGGCCACAACCCCTTTCAGGTGGGTTTGGGATTCCAACCATTGGGTCCCATAGATGCTGCACTACCCCTTGTGGTCACCTCAACCGACTCATCTCCTGCTCCAACTGAAGTTGACAAAGCCACCCGGTTCATTGAGTGGTTCCAACACATACGCCAACATGTTTAGGATATCCTATAGAAGTCCAATGACAAGTACAAGCAACGCCATGATCAACACCGGGTGCCACATAAGTTTCAGGTGGGCGACAAAGTTTGGTTGCACTTGAAGAAAGAGCGCCTTACAAAACCCCATAGGAAGCTTCGCCCACTCCGTTATGGCCCGTACACCATCACCAAGGCTGTGGGTGATAATTATTTCGAGCTCAACATTCCTCCTTTCCTTGGCTTGCACCTAGTGTTCAACATGGATATCCTTCGACCATATTTCCCACCATTATTTGACACCTCATAGATAGAAGAACAACTGACACCAACAGAGCTCAACCCCAAATGCATACAAAAGGAATCCAGTGATCATATTTTGGAAAAACAAATCAAGGGCGCTCGCTAACAAAGTACCCAACTTTATCGAGTTGTCAAAGTAGGGCAACTCTTGCACCAAGGCAAGTGGCTCACCCAGGGCCAAATTCAGCAAAAATTTCCTCATATGATGGGGGAACTCAACGCAATGGATACCATTACTTCCTAAGGAGGGAGTATTGATCCATATGGATGTTGGTGGCGTCCCACCTATTCCAACTGGCTCATTTTGGCAATTTTCTATTTTGATAGTTGTATCCCTAGTTTTCGGGTCTCTGACTTGCAAGGTCGTTTTGAGGCCCTAAACAACATTTTTTAGGGCTCACCATAGTCAGAATGACCTTTGATAGATAGAAACAAAATGTGTATTCCTCGGATATACCTTTCCAATGGGATACTATGCGCCTAAAACGGATATCATATGCAAAAGTTATGACCCTAGGAAGTTGATGTACTAACTTACCCAAACGGGGCCCACATGACTTTTGGCGCTTCATCTCCTATGGTTAGGTTTTTTGGATGTCTAGGGTTTTTGACATTCTTGTTTATTGTAAAAATTCCTTCAGATCCTCATTGTAATCATCTTCTTGTGAATGAGCGCAACCATCACATCTCTTCTCAAAGATAAGCCGCCACCATTCTAGCAAGCTTGTTTCTGCTGCATTTTACAGTTTCTTCTTATTTCCTTATTGAATAGAAACCAATTTTAATTTATATCTGTTATTTTGTGTTAATAATATTTTGATAATAATATTTTTTCATTTCGTTCTGCAAATATATTCTAGATCATACTTAGTCGCATATTTTTTGTGGGATCACTCACCCCATTTCCCTTACTGGTATTTCTCGTTTTGGTGTGGACTTCCTCACCCTTTATCCATACATATGTAGGTTTGCAAGTCCCAGTCTCTTGTTCTACAGAATGACCCTCTCACTTTCGTTACCCGCATAATGGCCTTGTCCCATAATTAGCCATTTTTCAAGGACTTCTTTCCACTCTACTCTCCCTCATCACTATCCTCCATACTTAACCATTTCCATACTCAACCCATTTCCATACTTAGCCTATTTTCATTTTCATTATCCACTTAGTTAATTTTCATAATACCCACCACTTAGTCATTTTCATAATTCATTTCCACATCATTTGCATTTTCAATTTCCATTTACCATTTTACTTTTCCTATTTCCATTTTCCATTTTTCCATTATTCTTTTCCATTTCACATTTCATATTTTTCCACAAAAATATTATTTCCTATCAGAATTTTCTTCCCCCTTTTCATGAACCTACCATACTAGGACATGTGGCGGTGACATGGACATGTCCTCAAATGACATGTAGAAATGAGGTGGACCAATACCATAATGACACATGGTGATGACATGGGTACTAACAGGTTATGACTGGGCTGGGACTAGACCATCAAAATTTTACTAATTCATGAAATTTTCCTAAGGCACAAGAGCTACACCAAAGTCTCTATAGTCTTCTTTGTTCCACATGAGTTCTATGGTAAACTTTTCATTATAAACACATAAAAAATATTGACCACAATGCATGTGGGATATCATTTTAATGGAAAAAGTTGAAATTTTAATGGAGTGGAAGAAACTAGATCAAGGGCTATGATTAACCCGTGAGTTAGATGAATGATTGTTGAGCGACAAATTTTTGGAAGCCATAACTCAAGATCCAAGTGTCTCTTTGGGGAAAATTTTACCTCGTTTGAAAGGTAATTCAATGAGGAATATGGTGGAATAGGTTTCAAGAGGATAAATTGGTCATAAACCTGCCAAAAATTTGAAATAACATTCATTTATTTGAGATTAAAACTAAACATGAAATTACCATGGCACCTTTAAGAGAGTACATTGAGGAATGGTTGAAAAAGGAAATAATCAAAATCACTGAACCATAATATCAAGAAATAGTTAGAGCAGTTGTGCCACCTCAACCACAACATGTACCTATAAAGGAACCAATTGCAAGCAAGTGAAGGAGAATATTTTTCTATCATAGTCTTTTCATGTTATGGTCTGTGGGAGCTCAATATCAGTCCTCTTCGAAGGGTGAATGCAATTTATTTTCTTTAAATAAATTTACCTTTGTAGTTAAAGACTCATTAGTATTTTTGAGACTCCAAGAGAGCTACTCAAAATATTTCATTATTGTATTCTCAAAGACTTTGATCAAAATCTTGAGTTACCCAATGTTGTATCTACCATAATCTTTTTGGTGCTTTATGGAATGATAATTTAAAGCTCTGTTTCATTTGCAGTTCAATTTCTATTCTCTCTATTTGTGGTATTGTTAAATGCTCTGATGAATGTTGTGATGAATATCTCAGTTCTATATATTTGGTATGCATTTTAATCTATTCACGTTATAAATATTATACATATAAGTTTATTTTAAAACACCTGGTCCCAAATCTCAAGTGTCGTTTTCCTTTACTGTGAATGTAAATACAAAGTTTGGTCCTCAAATTGTTTCATTTTGTTTTCTTGGAATCATAAGAGCAAGAGGAGTACCACCTCTCTAAAAACACAGGGGGATTCATATCCTCGTGATGTTGACATTAAGGTTGTATAACAATCTTTTAGATCAACAATTATTTACTTATATATCCCTATTTAGCCTCTAGAAATTCCACACTTGTAATTCAACCAGGGTTTGAAACTTGGATTACTCAAAAATTTTGGCTCTGTGCATTTTTTAAATTTTGGGTCTTTGCATTTTAGTATATTCCAATAATTACCCCCACTATCAATTCACACAACATTTTTTTCTCTTCATTTGTATTGTATTTTTCAATTGGGCATTTTTAAGAGCTCTCATTCCTTCTTTTCCTTCAAAAACAATTCCATCATTCAAATTGTATTGATGGATTATTCTTATGATGATTGTGCTATGCACTCATTTGTTCAACTTTCCCACTTTTCTCTTTCTTGACTATCTTACCATGTCATCTCATGATCACTAGATTCATGCTAACTCCTTGTTACCCCCCTCAATCCCCATGCTGAGGTTTCAACATACATGTTTATATGATTCAAGTGATGGTGTAGTATTAGGGAGATTTGAGTGTTAACTTATATGTAACATGGGTGTCTATGTAACTATAATTGTAAAAACTAGAATAGAAGTGGCATACTTGTGTTTTCATGTTTGATTTTGCATGTTTTTTAATATGGTCATCCTTTGCATGAAATGAACTTGGCATCATTTCTAGGGTGTTTTCTAACACTGCAACATGATTCATTTGGAAATTTTGAAAAAATGAGAAAAACAACATTTCATCCTTAGTTTTCTCACATCAACCTAGAGATGGACATGGCATATTTTTACCAAAAACATTTGTTTTGGCATAGTTCAAGGAAATTCGAGTGAGAAAATACAACAAAAAGAGAGTAGTGAAAAAGACCCAAGATATTTTTGAATAATTTGTTGATAAAAATGAAAGAGGAGTTTGTTGATAAAAATGAAAGAGGAGCTAGGATTTGTATTAATTCTTTCTCTGATCTTGTGAATCCTCATACTGATAGAAAAGTTGAACATAGTGAAAGATCTTAGATCTCAAAAAAACATTGCAAGAGAAGGAGAAGAGTAAAATGAGATATTTGAATTCCCCATTTGGGAGATCAATCAAGAAATAAGAATGAAGAATATTAATCATGCTTCCCTCCCTCGTTTCCATTGATCTTACCACAGAAGGCCCTGACACCTTTCTCTTCAAGATTGAGGTTGTTTCTAGGACATATGACTATGCTTCAGATGCCCAAAAGTTAAACATCTTCTCAAAGGGAGGGGCAGGGTTGTTGGGTGGGATCGAATAGTTCATAGATATTTCTAGGAGGACCCGATTTCGAGATTGGGCCCACTCTTAAAATTGAGTTTCCACACATAATTTGGAAGAGGTAGGCCCCAATTTGTTAAATGGGGTCAATTTTCAAATTGGGACTATTAGACCCCACATTATCTACCACCCTATATTTTGTCATGATATGTGACCACTCTGTTGTTCCCAAAGTGTGATTATTTATTTTTATGTGGTCATGATGGGATGATTTTGATGTACAAGTGTTACTTAGAGGTTACCCAAATCCGCTCAGGTTGACGGTCATGCCATGTTCTTTTAGTCCACATTATCAAGGTGCTTGGTTTTATTGCTCCAAACGAATACCCCCTTTGGAGGTGGTAACTCCCTCTAATGTCAGACCCTTATGTCCTAGGTAGGTAAGTGGGAATTTTGAGGTGGATCTACAAGGATACATGATTTATGGGGCCCTTAACTATTCACTTATTATTTTTCTATGTGAAAGGTGTTTGCACTTTGTAAGGGTTATCACACCCATGGTTTAGCAAACCTTACCCACATGGACCCTCTCTTTCATATGTGTGTACCACACTTGGGCCTTCATAGATCATGATGCACATGATTATTCAGTCGCACATCTTTTGAGGCATTGGTCACCCTCTCCAAGGGACGAGCTATTTTCATTTGCATGGACATCCCCTATACTCTCCATGTGTCAAAAGCCAAAACAATATCTGCCCGTGTTGCCAAGGGTAGGCAAGTCCACTTCTTGGGCACATTCCCAAGTCACCCCATCCTTTCCCGAATGCAGCCCAAGTCTTCATCCTATGTCGCAAGGTAAGTGAGGCATGTGCACCCTTGGGTTCGCACATTATCATGGTGTACCCAAGGTGCTCCTTCCCATGCCTATAAGACTTCATTAGCCGAATCAATCACATACTCCTTGTGGTCTATTAACCAAGTTGTCTCCAAGACTGCTCAAGGAGCATGGGCACAAAGGGATTTACAATTTTTATTTATTAATAAAAAAAACTTGAATTTAAATTTAATATAAAAATTTAGTAAAAAATAAATACAATTATGATTTAATAATTGAAATAAATGTTACTATGTAAGCTATTCACATTTTTACAAACATCTGTATATTGTTTCAAAAATTATTTTTTTTAAATTTAATTTTCCTCTAAATAAAAAAACTAAAACATGTTTAACAAACCATTAATTTTATATATATAATAGTAATTATCAAATTCCATATCATAAGAAGGAAATTTTGAAATATTATCAGCTCATAGCATAGCCCTTAGTCTCAACTTCATTGAATGCATTTTTTGGATTCAAAATTTGAGTTCGTATGCTCAAGATATCCATAATTTTAACCCATCGCCCAAGGATCACTTTTTTCATGTGCAACACAGTTAATTGGAATTAAGATTTTTTTGGAACCATGCTCATTTTCAAACCATGTCCATTTTTGGAACCATGCTCATTTTCCTGGAACCTCGATTAGATTCTTGCAACCACATTTAGTCTCATATTCTTTGTGGGATCACTCGCCCCATTTCCCTTAGTTGTATTTCTTATTTTGGTGTGGACCTTCTCACCCTTTCTCCATATATCTCTAGGTCTGTAGGTCCACAGTCCCACATTCTACAGAATGACCCTCTTACTTCTATGACCCACATAATGGCCTTGTCCCATACTTAGCCATTTTTCCTTCTTTCCACTCTACTCTCCCTCCTCACTATCCTCCATACTTAACCATTTTCACATTTAACCATTTCCATACTTAACCCATTTCCATACTTGGCTTGTTTTTATTTTCCTTATCCACTTAGTTAATTTTCATAATACCCACCATTTAGTCATTTCCATAATTCAATTCCACATCATTTCCAATTTTTTTTTCTTCATTTACCATTTTACTTTTCCTATTTCATTTTTCCATTTTCTATATTTTCACAATTTCTACATTCATTTCCATTTTTTTTTTCCATTTTTTCATTATTCTTTTCCCAAATTTCATATTTCATTTTATATACGCCCCCAACACTTACCATGTTTTATTCTTCCAACACTTAGTCAAATTCAAGCAATTATCTTAACTCTACAAACCCTACCTTTAATTTTTAATGTTATTTCTTATCCTAAGTTTCATCCCCCATTTCATGGACCTACCATACTAGGACATGTGGCGGTGACATGGACATATCCTCAAATGACATGTGGTAGTGAGGTGGACCAATACCATAATGACACATGGTGATGACATGGGCACTAACCTGGTTATGACTAGGCTATGACTGGACGTTGACTGGGTCATCAAAATTTTATTAATTCATGAATTTTTTCTAAGGCACAAGAGCTACACCAAAGTCTCTATAGTCTTCTTTGTTCCACATGAGTACTCTGGTAAACTTTCCATTGTAAACACTTAAAAACTCTTGACCACAATGCATGTGGGATATCATTTTAAAGGAAAAATTCAAAATTTTAATGGAGTGGAAGAAATTATATCAAGGGATAAGATAAACCCGTGAGTTATATGAACTATTGTTGAGCGGTGAATTTATGGAAGCCATAAGTCAAGATCTGGGTGTCCGTTTTGGTGAAAATTTTACCTCTTTGGAAAGGTAATTCAACAAGGAAGATGATGGAATATGTTTCAAGAGGATAAATTGGCCATAAACCTACCAAAAAATTGAAATAACAATCAATTATTTGAGATTAAAATTAAACATGAAATTATTGTGGCACCTTTAAGAGAGTACATTGAGGAATGGTTGAAAAAGGCATTAATCAAAATTACTAAACCAGAAAATCAAGAAATAGTTAGAGTAGTCATGCCAAATCAACCACAACATGTACCTATAAGCAAGCCAATTGCAAGCAAGTGAAGGAGGAAATTTTTCCATCATAGTCTTTTCATTTTATGGTCTGTGGGAGCCCAATCTTAGTCCTCTTCGAAGGGAGAATGCATTTTATTTTCTTTAAAGACACTTACCTTTGTATTTAACGACACATTATTATTTTTGAGACTCTAAGAGAGATACTCAGGATATCACATTATTGTATTCTCAAATACTTTGATCAGAAGCTTGAGTTACCCAATGTTTTATCTAACATAGTATTTTTGTTGCTTTATGGAATGATAATTTAAATCTCTCTTTTATTTGTTGTCCAATTTCTATTCACTCTATTTGTGGTATTGTTAAATTCTCTCTATTTCTAATCTTTCCTATCTTTCATGATGCTTACTAACTACGAAAAGTGATCCTATTCATAATTTTAAACAGATAAAAATATTAATTTTGACCAAACATTATTCCTTATAATATGAAATCATAAAAAACCTATATTTTCTTAATGTAAACCATCATAAGTCGGTAAGAAAATTAAAGAGGAATATATCAGTATT
Source organism: Picea sitchensis (assembly GCA_010110895.2). Classification (NCBI taxonomy): domain Eukaryota; kingdom Viridiplantae; phylum Streptophyta; class Pinopsida; order Pinales; family Pinaceae; genus Picea; species Picea sitchensis. The sequence continues at coordinate 46,391 of SNQJ01S0043501.1, read as the reverse complement.
GTTATTGGGCCAGAAAATATGTAATATATATATTACAACTCCTCTCCTCCTCCTACCCCTTCCCCCTCCCTATTATTACAAGTCCTCTCCTCCTCCTCCCTCTCCCCCTCCCTATTATTACAAGTCCCCCTCCTCCTCCTCCTCCTCCTCCATATCACTACAAATTCCCTCCACCACCATCCCCATCTCCTCTTCTATGTTATTACTACAAATATCTCCAACCACCATCCACGTATCCTCATCCTCCTTATTATTACAATTCCCCACCACTGCCATCACCATCCCCCCCTCCTCCTCCCTATTACTACAAGTCTCCTCCACCTCCATCTCCTTCCTCATCCTTTCCTCCTCCTTATTATTATAAGTCCCTTCCACCCCCTTCTCCTTCTCCTCATCCCTATTATTACAAGTCCCCACCACCACCTAGCAGCAGAGTCAAAGTCGATGCTATCAATAATAATTTATGTTTCATTCAATGCAATTTGTATTGAATTTTTTTATTAAAAGTAAAAAATAATTTGGAAGTGATGTTGAATTTTTAAAGTATAGGGTGATATTTTCATGGAATTATGTATTATCTTGTGCTTGGAGTGATAAACTAAGATTTAAAAAGTAAACATTTAAGGGTTTGTTTTCAGATTTTGTTTACAATAGTGATGATTTCTTATAACACCTTAAAAAAAATTCATTTTAATACCCCAATTTTATCATGGGTGCTACCGGTAGCAGTACTTTTCAATTTTATGGTTTATTTTGAGGTTTTGGTTTTAATGGTACCAATTGTTAAGAATAAGATTTCAAATGAGATATACTTTTAACTTTTAGAAAAATAAAATTCTTTAGGTAGCATCACTTTTTTATCTAGGTGTTGATTTTATGGTTTTTTTGAGAAACTATATGAGTTTTGAAGGCCATGCTTGAAAATGTTGTAATTTAAACCCAGTTAGAAAAAATGGTGCTACCAGTAGCACCACTTTTTCATTTAGTGGTTGATTTTCATGTTGTTTTATGAAACGATATGGGTTTTAAGGGCTAAAGTTCTCATTTTGAGGTCACAATTCTCGTTCAATCGATAGCTTTGTTCATTTTATTTTACTTGTGGTTCCTTAGAAATTTAGGTTCATTCTTGTTGATCAAAAAATTTGATCACCTATATTTCCCACTCTTGGAATAAAAAAAAAATCCATATCGAAAGAAGGAAATTTTGAAATATTATCAGCTCATAGCGTAGTCCTCAGTGTCAACTTCATCATGCATTTTTTGGATTCAAAATCTGAGTTCGTATGCTCAAGATATCCATAATTTTAACCCATCGCCCAAGGAGCACTTTTTTCATGTGCAACACAGTTAATTAGAATTAAGATTTTTTTGGAACCATGCTCATTTTCAAAACCGTGTCTATTTTTGGAACCATGCCCATTTTCCTGGAACCTCGATTAGATTCTTTCAACCACATTATTCTCATTTTCTTGGTTCTTCATGTCATACTTGTCTCATATTATTTGCGGGATCACTCACCCCATTTCCCTTAGTCGTATTTCTCGTTTTGGTGTGGACCTCCTCACCCATTCTCCATACATCTCTACGTCTGTAGGTCCACAGTCCCACATTCTACAGAATGACCCTCTTACTTCTATGACCCTCATAATGGCCTTGTCCCATACTTAGACATTTTCCCTTCTTTCCACTCTACTCCCTCCTCACTATCCTCCATACTTAACCATTTTCACATTTAACTATTTCCATACTTGACCCATTTCCATACTTGTCTTGTTTTTATTTTCATTATCCACTTAGTTAATTTTCATAATACCCACCATTTATTCATTTCCATAATTCAATTCCACATCATTTCCATTTTCATTTTCCATTTACCATTTACTATTTTACTTTTCCTATTTCATTTTTCCATTTTCTATATTTTCACAATTTCTATGTTCATTTACATTTTCGTTTTTCCATTTTTCCATTATTCTTTTCCCAAATTTCATATTTCATTTCCATTTTCTTATTTTCACGCACCATATTTCACATAATTCCATTATATACGCCCCCAACACTTACCATATTTTACTCTTCCAACACTTAGTCAAACACAAGCAATTCAGATGTGCAACTACATACCATGCCTCAACTCTTTCTAGGGTCCCCAAGTCCATAAGTCCGTAGGTTTGCATTCACTTTTCACAGTTTTCATACTTAGTCATATTTCTCATTTCGGAGCGGACCTCCTTACTCTTCCTTACTCTTCCTCATATCCACTTTCGCATGTCCGTTGGTCCACATTCACTAATAAACAATATCCATTTCCCTTATTCACCTCATACTTAGTCAATTTACCATTTTCTATCCTCTCGCCTACCTTCTTTACCTCCCCATTCTCGTAACTCTACAAACCCTACATTTAATTTTTAATGTTATTTCATATCCTAAGTTTCATCCCCCTTTTCACGAACCTACCATACTAGGACATGTGGTGGTGACATGGATATATCATCAAATGACATGTGGCAGTGAGGTAGAACAATACCATAATGACACATGGTGATGCCATGGGCACTAACCAGGTTATGACTGGGCTATGACTGGACGTTAACTGAGTCATCAAAAATTTGATAATTCATGAAAATTTTCTAAGGCACGAGAGATACACCAGGGTCTCTATAGTATTCTTTGTCCCAGGCACATGAGTACTCTTGAAAAAATTTCATTATAAACACTTAAAAACCCTTGACCACAATGCATGTGGGATATCATTTTAAAGGAAAAAGTCAAAATTTTAATGGAGTGGAAGAAATTAGATCAAGGGCTAAGATTAACTAGTGAGTTAGATGAATGACTTTTGAGCAGTGAATTTCTTGTTAGAAATAATAGGTGTGCTCATTTAACCATAGACAATATATCAATATTGTCACCCAACCATAGGTCAAAGCCACCCCCAAGCACCTTAACCTCGACAGAGAATAATTCTGGAAGCAAACCCTAGGCCTAATATCCAATCAAGGTGGTGTATCACTCTCCAAAGATAGCCTACCAAGAATAAATTCCTAACCATAACCAAGAGAAATTCCAAGCCTAAAATCGAAAATACAAGTTGTAGTAGATGCAGTTGCAGCTACTCTTCAGACTTGCGCACTTACTAAATTTGTGCAGTGCACACTAAATTTTTGCAGTTGCAAGTTTTGTTTTTCCAAATGAGCTCTTGCATCCCATATTTATACTTCTCTACCTTAGTTTTCTAGGCCGACTTCTCTTTCTGGAGGCTAGAAACTCAATATTAATTATTCTCTTTAGTCGACTTGTATTCTAGGATTATGTCCAATGCTTTAGGGTTTCTTCTTGCTTCCTAGAATATTATATTCTTGTCAGTGTTAGACGTGGAGGTTAATACCTCCCATAAATACCATAATATCAACACTCCCTCCTAGCTAGGGAGGTATTGAAGGCAATGGTCTTGAGCAAAAACATACCATTCAACCGATAGCATCATCATAGCCACTCAGACTATCTCATGATTAAATCACGAGCACCATCATCACTATCAGTATCATCTAACAGCATCAACTGAATCATCTCTTTAATCCATACTCCATCTAAGTAATGATGTTGAATAAGTCACTCACTCCACAAAGAGATACAAGAACTACTATTCTAATCCAGACATATGTCCTAGAAGAATAATTGTTCCAACAGATGTTAGAAGCCACGCCATGGGATACAAGGACTATTATTCTAATCTGAATATACATGCTAGAAGAATAACTATCCTGGACCATACACTGACTATCCATATAGCTGGTAATCATTTTCTACACTACTGATAGTCTTCATGGCAATCGGAAAAATTCCATTCAATAGAACACATATGTGTCTATCCATAGTAGTACAAAACCACTATCCAGTGGTACACAACCACACCAAGTAGCACATGGCTACTTGATAAGTGACACATAGTCACAAACAGTGAAACACATCCAACACAGTGGCATACAACTATTGTTCAGAGACATACAGTCTCCACAGTGATCATATCATCTGATATCAACCTATATAAAAATATCATGATACAAACTGAGTCATATGGGCCATTCTTCCACTCACATGTGTGATATATGGAAGAGAATCTGACCTCAGAAGGTAAAACATCAGCCATGGGCTAGCTGGACTATTCTTCTCAAGCATAGAAGAATAATTTTCCTTGATTTATTAGCATGGACCATTCACCTAACTGGGCCATTCCTCCGGCACTAATCATAGTGCAAATTCGAGGGAATGCATGTCCTTGATTGTTGAACCTAGACCATTCACCTAACTGGGCCATTCTTCCGGTACTAATCATAGTGCAACCTGGAGAGAATGAGTCTTCCCTAGGGAATGGCTGTCCAAACCATTTCCTAGGGAAATGACTATCCTGCACCAACCTCCAAACACTACAACAAATCCATGTGATTAGCTCCCTTTTTAGCTCCCTTTTTTGCTTCCACTGGTTGTTTTAATGTATTTTTATCCATTTTTTTGCTAAATTCAGCGCTATTTATCGGGAGGGCGCTATTTATGGAGCTATTTGCACTGAGCAACAAAACTAGGTGCAGTTAGCGCCTAATTTAGCTCCCAGTTTAGCTCCCAGTTTAGCTTCCACTTTAGCTCCCAGTTTAACTCCCTGTTTAGCTCCCAGTTTAGCTCCCATTTTTGCTCCCAGTTTAGATTCCAGCTTATCTTCCAGTTTAGCTCCCAGTTTAGCTTCCTTTTTAGCTTCTATTTTGGCTTCCAATTTAACTCCCAATGTGCCTAAATAGTAATTTTGTTGAGATTTTTGGGGTTAAGTGGATAGGGGATTTGGGGATTAGGTTATTTAGTGATTTTAGGTCTAGGGATTAAGGGTTCAGGGATTAGGGGTTACCTTTTAAGGTATTAAGGGTTAATGGATTAGGGGTTACCATTTAAGGGATTAAGGGTTCAGGGATCAGGGGTTACAATTTAAGGGATTAAGGGTCAATGGCTAATGGATTTGGGGCTTAGGGGTTAGGTAGTTTAATGATTAATTGATTAGGGATTATATATGATCAAGGGATTAATGACATTCATCGACCCTACACATAATCATTGAGATTGTCCACGTCTCGTTTTCATCATCCGTCATTTCCATATGTAGAATCTTTGTGGAACTGATCTCTTGAAATGCCATGGAACTTCCAATACACCCATCACAAATATTGTCTTCCACCGACCCCTCACAATGAGTAGTGAATGGGGACAATGTTGAAATTTCTTCATCTTGCGCATGTATGCATTGAAATTTGACATGGTTAGACTAGACACATGCGTTGATGGTATGGGAGGGTTTCAAGACTCAAGGATGTCTGATGTCCCCACATAATATTTGAGATCATCCATGTTTTCATCAACATTCCTAATGAACGTCTCATTGTCATCATTTGTCATTTCCATCTATAGAATCTTTGTTGGAACTTTCTTTAAATGTCATGGAACTTCCAATTCACCCACCAAAAATGTCATGCACCGACCCTGCATAGTGAGCAGTGAATGGGGCCAACGTTGAAATTTCTTCAATATGTAACTGTATGCGTCGCAATTTGACATGGTTAGACTAGACACATGCCTTGACAGTATGGGAGGGTTTCAAGACTCAAGGATGTATGATTTCCCCACATAATATTTGAGATCATCCACATTCGCATCAACGTTCAACATGCACATCTCATTGTCATCATTCGTCATTCCCTTCTATAGAATCTTTGTCAGAACTATCTTGAAATTTGACATGGAACTTCCAATACACCCATCACGAATTTCTTCCACCGAACCTGCACAGTGATAAGTGAATGGGGCCAACGTTGAAATTTTTTCAATCTATTCCCGTATGCATTAAAATTTGACATGGTTAGACTAGATAGTTGCCTTGATGGTATGGGAGTGTTTCAAGACTCATGTATGTTTGATGTCCCTGCATAATATTTGAGACCGTCCATGTTTGCATCAATGTTCAATATAATGGATGTCTCATTGTCATCATTCGTTATTTCCATCTATAGAATATTTGTAAGAACTCTCTTGAAATGTCATGACACTTCCAATACACCCATCACCAATGTCATTTTGCATCGACCTCGCATAGTGAGCAATGAATGGGGCCAACGTTGAAATTTCTTTGAACTCTGCATGTATGCATCGAAATTCAACATGATTAGACTATACATATGCCTTGATAGTATGGGAGGGTTTTAAGACTCAAGGATGTCTGATGTCCCCACATAATCTTTGAGATCATCCATGTTTGCATCAACTTTCATAATGGATGTCTCAATGTCATCATTCATCGTTTCCATATGTAGAATCTTTGTTGGAACTCTCTTGAAATGTCATTGAACTTCTAATTCATCCACCACAAATGTCATGCACCGACCCCACATAGTTATCAGAGAATGGGGCCAACGTTGAAATTTCTTCAATATGTTCCTCTATGCATCAAAAATTGATATGGTTAGACTAAACACATGCCTTGACAATATGGGAGGGTTTCAAGACTCAAGGATGTATGATGTCCCCACATAATATTTGAGATCTTCCATGTTTGCATCAACGTTCATAATGGATGTCTCTGTTAAGCCCTAATATTGGCTCATTACCCATTAATTGGGGCATATTAGATTAGTAATTTTATTTATTACCCCTTAATTGGGGCATATTAGATTAGTAATGTTATTTATTACCCCTTAATTGGGGCATATTAGATTAGTAATGTTATTTTATTTATGTCGTCTTTAGTCCATTAGTTGTAATTATACCTCCTAGTCTCCTATATATACCAAGGAGACATTTTCATTAAGAATCATTTTGTACTTGAACATTTAAGTGGGGTAAAAGGAGGTTTCCCCCTCGAAGAGGCTTATTATCTGAAATTATCTCTTTTTCAAGGCATTGAGTACTTTTCCTGAGGTTTTTCTATGCTATATTGATGTTTGGTTCCTAACATATGGTATCGGAGCTCAAGGTCTTGCGGTTTCGCTGCTACATCTGAGACACCGTGGAATTTTTGCTATAACTTCTTCTCTACAACGTTTCAGAAGGAATGGCTTGGAGTCTATTTAGTAGACGGATCAAGGTACGTTGGGTTCAAAATTCAGCTCCTGAGGCCTTATACTTTAGGAGATACAGCCTATACAAGATAGGGTTCTGGAATCATCCTGAAATGAGTCATTGCGGAATTTTTGCTATAAACAATTTTCTGTAACGTGTCAGACCCTAAAATCCAGAGGCCATTTACAAAACTTAGTAATGTATCTTTGGTAAAAATTTCAGCTTCTGGGTCATCTTAAATTTGTAGATACACCCTGTGTAAGATAGGGTATCTGACTAGTCCTATTGACTAGTCTCAAGAAGGTGTTCCAGGTAAAACAATCATAAATTCTTCCTAGAGTATCCCAATTGCGTGGGACTGGTTGCATTGGATCGTAGACAGTCTGTAGTCTTTTGGGTGCGAGTTTCAGAATTTTATATCAATTATTTGGTGTGGGGCACACTATACAAGTGAGATCTCCTGGAAAGGCCAAAAATCGGCAAGTTGTGGGGAAGTTACTGTAAATTCCACTTGGCACATCCAATTTTGATTAGACCTGTGGCATTGCAGAGAAGAAATATCAAAGAAATACATAAGAGAAATTTTCATACCCAGAAGGGCCAAAAATTGGGA
>SNQJ01S0043501.1:24743-37105 GCA_010110895.2 Picea sitchensis | reverse complement strand
CTTTATCCAATGATGACCCATATCCAGTAGGTGTCCTTATTGAACAGATGACATTTTTTAGTTGGTCTAGCTCTTTTTTTTTCAAAATCCATGGAGCTTCTGCATACGTTTCATTTTCCTTGTTTGGCCACAAATGTCTTCTATCAAATTTGGTACGCGAAAGAGCAATATCTCTCCTCGAAGACAAGGTGTCCTTCTCTTTTCTTGATATATGTCGAAATATAGAATCTGGGACATTTTTGAAGATGTGCATAGGATCTAATAGGTGAGATATTAATTGATCCTTCCAGTAAGGGAGCTCATAAAATATGGATTTCCTTTTCATTCCTTATGGCATATTAAATACAACTTCTTCTGGTTCTTCAATTGAATCACCCCGATCAAAAAAATCCTCCCAACCTTTCAATTCAGCATCTTCATACTTCTTAATCCAATCACGTGGACCCATAATCATGGGAGGGCCTCTATTTTCAACTTTTCCGTCAAATTGATTCTTTAGACGATTTCTAAACTTATGATATGTTGGTAGAAAAACCCTGTTGTTTGCATAAATAAATTTATGTAGATCTTTAGAATACCTCCCTTGAAATTGATTTGCACATCTTGGACATGCAAATATCCACCTTGTTTGAAGCCCTGCAATTCAATAAGTAATGTTAATAGCATTATAATAATAGTATAAAAGTAAGTATGAAAGTCAATTATGAGTGTGAATACGTAAATATTTTATGTTACCAGAACAGACACCAAGTCTTGGGAAATCATGAATAGTCCAACATAGTACACCATACAACATGAAGTACCTATTTGATGGAGGACGTGATATGTCATACATTCTTGTGCCTTTCAATAGTAGTTGCATCTCTTCAATAAAAGGCACAATATAAACATCCATATTTTTAACTTGTTGTTTTCCTGGAACAATGAGAGTCAGCATAAGGTGCTCCTTTATAACACTCATCCATGGGGGAATATTGTATACTATCAATCCCACTGGCCAAACACTATAATTTGAGTTGAGGAAAGAGAATGGGCACACTCCGTCAATTGCAAGACCAAACCTAATACTACGTGGTTCATCTTTGAATTTACTTGTCCATTTTTCCTCTATGTGTTTCATTTCTTTGGAGTCAACCGGAATTCGCATGAATCCATCTTTACTCCTATTCTTTGCATGTTAGTCCATCAATTGTGCAAGTGACTTGCAACGAAAAATTCGTTGAAGTCTAGGTATAATTGGCATGTGATGTAAAACCTTTTTTGGAACTGTAGGACCTTGTACATCTGTACGATATCTGTTCTCTTTGCATACAGGAAATTCTACCTTGTTTTGATATTCACCTTTGTATAAAATGAAATCATTTTTACATGAATGAATTTGTTTATATTCAATCCCCAACTCATCCAACAACTAACATGATTCTCTGCAAGTTGATGGCAACACATTCTCTTTAGGGAATATTTTAGTTTTTAGTGCCCTGTAAGATTTCCAGAGATTAAGTCAATTAAATGTTTGACTTATGATGAACATGTTTGATATGTCAATCTACACTACTATTGTTTATATACAATATATTTTTTATAACATCCCATTAAATAAATATAAACGTAGTTGATGAATGTTTACAAATTGTGTACACTAATTGACAATGCAAAGTAAGAAATACATTTCAACTCACTTCAGTAGGGTAGTGAATCCTTTGTCTGACCAACCAAATAGTGATTTTATTTCTAATAATATCAATGTGCATGCAAGTTTTGAGGTTCTACCTGCACCCAATCTGAACATGGGTGTCTTCGCGGCTTGCTTGATTGAGTCTTTCAGGTTGTTATCATCAAGATTACATTGGTGGTAATTACCCCTACTATCATCATTACTATCAACCATATGATCATTATCGTCATGATTGTTTCCATCCCCAAAGAAACCTGTAAGCATTTCATTCAATCCTTCTTCATGCACTGCATTTTCACTATCATCATCATCATTAAAGCTATGTGGCATGTCATCATTGTATGCTAATCTCATCAGCTCTTCAAACTTAACAGCTGGTAGTATTCTCTTCAATGTTGCTCTTTTCGCCCTGGTATGGTTTAAAGGATGGTTTGGATCATCCCGTCCAAATCTCAATAACCCAGTTTGATCTTGGGTATTAGTAGGTGGATCATCAATGTCTTCTACCTATCAACATACACAAGAATTATTTAATGTTTGGAAATAATTCGATAAATCATAATTGTGTCAATTTCAAACAAATATAATCAAATATATTGTATTAACCAATAAGAATATAGAATGTATGAACATATATGCATCAATTGAATAGTGGAATATTATTTTATATACTAATTCTTTTATACAATAATTTAAAATACAACATAGTGTATAAAATGTCAATCCACACTCATTGATTATTCTTTGGTTTTCTGCCCTTACGAACATCCTTAGTGAGACCTAGTTCTTCCCTTTTCTTTCGTGCAGGAGTGTGTTTTAAGAAGGGGTAATTAATAAATAACTCATCCCCAATGGTAAGGTCCATAATAGCCTCAACCACTATCAATATATCAACCTCTCTTTCCATATCTCCATCTTTATCATTTATAACTTCAACAAATTGACAATTTGGTCTTACATTAGGGTCCCTTCCCTTAATACTATTTATAAAACCTGAAATATTTTTGTGTGTGTATGCACGTCCATCTATATACATAAGATGACGTCTATTAATTTCTTTTCCACTTTCCAATTGGAGATGATGTGTATACATATTTGAATTTAGACCATATGCTGGCATGCTAGGCTTATATTCTGCTAGCCTTTTCCATTCACCACTGTAATATGACAGACCATAATATGGCATTAATCTCCTAGTGGTTTGTTGTGATTTTTTTCTATTTTTAGATCCCACATGGACATTTTGGACAATAAAGAGGCCCAAATTTTCTCCATGAATATTGGAGGGTTGTATCATGTAGCTGTATCCCCAAAATTGAAACACCTCATACACTCTAGGTAGTTCTTGATCACTGGGCCAAGCACAATATAATCGACGATCAAATGTCTCTTCATAAATTGATCTCAAACTTAGGGGCAATTCATCATCTCCATCACATTAATTCTCATAGGGTATGTAGTCAACCTTCCCCTTGTATTTAAGCAAATTATGCATCTTTAAAGCGGTTCATGTTTTGTTACTTGTTTTCATCAAATCCTCATCTTTAGAGCTAGTATATGTGCACATATTTTTGTTAGATGTATCATCTGATAAATGATCATCACCCTCTAGGCTAGAAGTCAGTGATCTAGAAAATTTTAAACCAAGAAATATATCCTGCAAGTATTCATTAAGAAAAAAATTAATTATTTAAATAATATAAAACAATGTTTAAAAGAAGTATACATATTATTTATATCAAATTGGAAAATTCCTTACCACAATTCCAATTGGATTTGAATCAATTGTAGGAGGCATACTACCCACTCGAAGCTCATCATCGATGTAATGTCTTTGTACAATCACTCGTTTGAATTGTTTCTTTCCACGACATACAAAACATCCACAAACAAGAATTTTCTCAAAGTATYCATCCCATGTACTATATTCTAGACCAACCTCTTGTTCAGTGCAATAATTTGTTGTGTCTGCAGGATCCATTGTCATATCCTCTTCCACCCACTGCCCTCTACGCGATTTAACAGTTTTAGGTCCACGCCCACGTACATATCTTTTTCTTTTCTTAGTTGAATGCTCAAGCTCTACATTTTCTCCAATATCCATCTAAAATAATCAACAACATGCATTAATTTCTAACAAGATTGGATAATACACTATAAAATTTAATAATTTCATGAAAAAACATTGACGTTTCACAAAATGCCATTAGATTAATTTTTCCTAAGTTAAGTAAAAATTAGAGTACCTGATGTCCGGTGTCATCCATTGTGTCCTCATTTGATATGACACTATCTGTTTCCATGGCCTCATCTAGCTCTTGTAGTACACAACATAGTCAATAATGTTTAGTACACCAATTATATTATTTCAATGAATTTTCTATGCAACAAAAAACCTCACCTTAGTCACATTTTTGACATATTGATATCATGTTTTGGAGTTAAAATATTTTTTTTACAACCCTAGGTATTTACATCGAGCCAAAATTTCAACAAGAAAAGTATCCAACATCCCTATCCCACATGGCCATCCTAATTTTCAAACTTTTCCATTGATCGTAGAATAATATTTAATCACCATTCTTGTGCATTTTCCACCAATAAGTTTGATCTCAAAGGCCATATGAAAAAAAAAGACTGTATCTCTTCTATGTTGTAGCATTTGTGAATTCATAAAGACCTTCCTCCTTTGGTTGATGTTGCCTTTTATTCTTACCTTTATTGTATCTGCAGATTTCGTTGTCATATCCTCTTCCACCCACTTTCCTCTCTATGATTTACTAGGTCTACGATGTCCACGTCCTCTTTCCATGGTCTCCTCTAGATCCTATTACACAACAATGACAATAATTTTTAGCACACCAATCAAATCCATTATCATCTAATAAGTTAGGTAAAATAGGGCCACAAGTCAAAATTAGCTTGGGATCAAACACCAATACCATTACATGGCAATGGTATGCATATTGTTAGGGTCCTATAAATTATAGGAAGTCTGATTATTCAATTTCTATCTGTTGTTCCTCGCATGAAATCTCCCAGATTTGCCTATTTTCCTCGGATGGATTTAGCCCTGTTAGTGTCTACCAGTCCTTCCAGTCACCAGTGATCAAATATGCTCTTACAAAGTTTTTGATAGGGTCATTAGGTCAAATTTTTATATTTTGCAAATAAAATTTGACATGTCTTATTGATTGTCAAATGAGTCTTGAGTCATGTCCTAAGTGTCTAGGTCATTACTACTCCCTCCACTCATCCAAGGTCAAAGAAAAATACAACAGATTTGTCATTCTTCATCTAGCGGGTTTCAAGCACTCTCAACAAGTAATTCAAATATTCATCACCCTTCTCATGACCATTTTCCTTCTCGAAACGATGAAATTCCTCTCCTAGGGTTCTATGTTGTGTTTTTGGGTTATCTTAGTGTTTACATCATTTCAGTGAGAAAACCCTAGTTTTCCTGTTTCAACACCCTCATTAATACTTCATACACCTCCCCCAAAATTTTCCCACACTCCCCTCTTTCCCATCATTTTCCCCATGAACCCTAGCCAACACTGCGTTTTTTCCAAATTATGGGTTGGGACTGTGTTTTAGCCTTTTTCCCCACTTTCCCTCACTCATTTCAAATGGTTCCAGCACCCAAGCTTCTCTAAAATTACCCCCTACCCCATAAATTTTCTCAAGAATTTAGGAAACCCATAACCCATCATTCCACTTCATTTTCCAAAAATCTTTGAAGGCACATTTTCCAGAAATGGCCTTTTTAGTCACCTGTTTGCAGAAAATATTGTGGCCCATAAGAGATGGATATTGAGAAAATGGAGGAGGTTTTTGTTCATAAGAGGACCAATTACAATAACCTATCTCACTTTTTACACAGATGTTACAGTGTGAGAGATACATTCACATATTCACAACTTATTTTTATGATCGTGCAAAGTCTTGTTTTAGACATATTTTGGCAGAGAATATTGTGACAAAATGGGAAAGTATTTTTGAAAAATGGAGGACATTTTTGTTAAAAACATACCAAAGAAAAAAACCCTCTATTAGTTTTGTAAAATGTATTATGGCTAAAGATATATAATCTCTTCTTTGACCCCTAGTTTTCAGAGAATGTTTTGCAAGTTTGGGCAACAATGTCATCTACAGAAGCACAGCGAGCCCACACTACGCTTTTTCCTGGAGGATCCAAATTCACTTTTCTCAGAATTAATGAATATATTATGAAGTTTACATCTCAAATATATCACTGGTGGGCTAGTTCAGTATCAAGTTTGCAGCAAAAAGTCAAAAACATGGAGAAAAATTGCTTTATGCCCTTGTTTTCACTTAGGCGTTGTGTTTCTAGACCAGTTGTGGGAAAATCAGTTTTGTGATGTATTGGAGTGGATTTTTTTATTTTTTAAGGGTTCAAGAGTAGATTAGACTTTTCCCACACTCAGGAGTATAGTAGATAGGTCAAATTGTTATATTTTGCAAATAAACTTTGACATGTCTTGTTGATTGTCAAATGAGTATTGAGTCATGTCCTAAGTGTCTAGGTCATTACTACTCCCTCTACTCATCCAAGGTCAAATAAACATACAAAAAAGTCATAATTATTCATCCATCAGGTTTCAAGCACTCTCAACAAGTAAGTCAAATATGCATCACCCTTCTCATGACCATTTTCCTTCTTGAAATGATGAAATTCCTCTCCTAGGGTTATATGCTGCATTTTCGGGTTATCTTAGTGTTTGCATCATTTCAGTGAGAAAACCCTAGTTTTCCTATTTCAAAACCCTCATTCATACTTCATACACCTCCCCCAAACTTTTACCACACTCACTTCCCTCTTTCCCATCATTTTCTCCATGAACCCTAGCCAATGCTGCGTTTTTGCCAAATTTTGGGTTAGGACTGTGTTTTATCCTTTTTCCCCACTTTCCCTCACTCATTTCAAATGGTTCCAACAACCAAGTTTCTATAACATTACCCCCTACCCCCCTAAATTTTATCAAGAATTTAGGAAACCCATAACCCATCATTCCACTTCATTTTCCAAAAATCTTTGAAGGCACATTTTCCAGAAATGGCCTTTTTAGTCACCTATTTGCAGAGAATATTGTGTCCCATCATAGATGAATCTTGAGAAAATGGAGGATTTTTTTGTTCATAAGAGGATAAATTATAATAACCTATCTCACTTTTTACACAGGTGTTATAGGGTGAGAGATACATTCACATCTTCACAGCTTTATTTTATGATCGTGCAAAGTCTTGTTTTATACATATTTTGGCAGAGCATATTGTGACAAAATGGGAACTTATTTTTGAACTCTGGAGGAGGTGTTTGTTAAAATCGTACCAAAGAACAAAAACCTTTCTCGGTTTCTTAAAAGGTATTATGGTTAAAGAGATATCATATCTTCTTTGACCCCTAGTTTTCAGAGAAATTTTTGCAAGTTTGGGCAAACCTTGCTTCCTCAAACCTTTGAGGAAACTCCCACATAATTATTGCACTCAGATGAATTAGACCTTGATGACCTCTATCAATGGGATTCTAAGTATATTCATGATGGATTATTTGTGGATGATGGTATTAGACAAAGCCACCATGAGAAAAATGCCACCATGTACAATACCAATTAAGTCAAGGGCATGATGGGCCATGAATCTAAAAGTTGAGGAAGGGGAAGACCCCCATTCTATAGGTACAATAATAAATTTACCTAGAGGAGGTACTCAACCTATGGGTGCATGTTAGCAAGGATGAGCATTTGAAATTATATGTGGAGTAGGTGCAACTGATGGATTATGATATCCATGACCTCACCTTGTTCCTTGAATTTTCCCTAAAAAAATACTCAAAACTAAGGAGGGACCAGACCGTGCTCTTATAATTATTTAAGCCATTGTTTAAATCTGGGATCACCATTCTCCTGCATGTCCCATCATTGGGGACTTCTCCAATGATAATAAAGTTTGGGTGGCTACTATTGTCGTGGACTCAAGTAGGTGGATTTGGCTAGAAATCCCTCTCAGTGAAAATAGTATTCATGTTGTTACCAGATAGTCCTAGGATGGGAATGATGCCAATGATGCATTCAATACTATATTCCAAGTACTATAGGATGAGACAGTCATAGAAGAACAAATATATCCATTCCTAAAATATGTCACAAATAAGAAAGGCCAAGGATATGACAAGATCCTAAAACATAGCACTAATGATATGGCACACTAAAACATAACACTAATGAGAAATCATCCAAAGCATTAGAAGGGTCATAA
Source organism: Picea sitchensis (assembly GCA_010110895.2). Lineage (NCBI taxonomy): Eukaryota > Viridiplantae > Streptophyta > Pinopsida > Pinales > Pinaceae > Picea > Picea sitchensis. Next base: position 29,151 of record SNQJ01S0043501.1, on the reverse strand, counting down.
AACAGTTTCTCAATAGTCTGCAACATGCAAATTTACATGCCCTACTCTCTTGTCCAAAATGAGTATATCCTAGGATTTTACAAGTACTTGTTAGGCTCTAAAGATGTCCTAAAATATAACCTCTATGCATCATCCAAAGGTAGGTGCTAGCACAAGCATTTTACTTGTTGCCTATGTAGGTCCTTACCTTCTATTTTCAATACTCATCCTCCATAGATGAACCCCTGCAAAGGGACAACAATTGTAACAAAAGGAACAACAATTGTTCCATTCAAATGAACATCACTACTCATAAAAGGAACAACAATCGTAACAAGGGAACAACAGTTGTTCCGTTCAAATGAACAACACTACTTACAAAAGGAACAACAATCATAACAAGGGAAAAATAGTTGTTCCATTCAAATGAACAACACTACTTGCAAATGGAACAACAATCGTGACAAGGGAACGACAGTCGTTATATTGGGCCAAACCAATGTTGCATTAATTGAGTTGTAGTACTTGCCCAACTATTTAATTTGTCAATCCGAGGATCGTAAATTTGTTGGCATGTTTTACAGGTAACGTATGCTTGTCATTGATGGCAAGTACAATATCGATGATGGCTTGAGTATAGGAAGAATGTAACAGATGGGCACCAGAATTATTTTGGGAAGACGCTGCAGAGAAAGATTGATAAGATCAGAAGAGATAGTGCAGAGGATGTTTGGCATGCTTTACAGGCAGTATGTGCTTGTCATTGATGGCAAGATCAGAGTATGCAGCGAAGGAAAAACAAGGACAAAGTAAGCTCAAGAGGAATTAGCGCAGAGTCGAATGTAGTGCCTAAGCTCGGGAGGAGAAGCGTCAGTGATCGTTGGATCCCATTTAATTTCCCGAAAGAAGGAGGACCGTCAGATCAGATTGTAGACAAGAAGAATGCACAGAAGAGAAGCACAAATCTCAGGCGTCAGATCTGAGCATAAGTTCTTACCATCGTTGGATCAGGAAGAACCTGCATATTCTTTAAAGTGATCTATCCTTCCAACTCGTGAAATGCAAAATGGACAAATGACCTGAAACGTTGGATCCAAGATTGATCGGGGACGGACGCGTGGTGAAAGATCAGAGCACCACAAAGACTCTGTTAACGCCCTGTAAATTTCCTAGAGGATGTCAGGAAAGAAGAAATCTATGAGAGGTAACTTTATCCAACCGCTTCGAAGCTGGGATCTAGCCCTACCAACTTCAGAGAGGCATCTCTCTATATGATTTAGATATGTTTCAAATTTAAAATATTAGGCTATGTAAATAAATAAGTTGGTTTTCTTGTTGTATTGTTTATCGGGTTGGCTGAGATAGTTTACACATCCGTTGAGGCTATGGGGTCCGTATCGTAAGAATGAAATCTAAACCAGAAAACAAAGAAACCTTTCACAGGGCGAGATAATATGATCACTAGATTCTTTTAGTAGCATAAATGAGGAATAGAAGAAAAAGGTTAGAAGGTCAGTTACAATAAAGAAGCCGTTAATAATTTATTTATCATAAAATCAGAAGATAAAACATTAAAATCTTTCAAAGTGTGAAACAGGGTATACGAAGATAAATCCTGCAACATTCATTACTTTCAAAGATTAGTTTTAGCAAACAGTGTGATAACTAAGCGAGAATAACATTAAACTTAGAAAGAAAAACATCACCAGTGAATACACGCAAGAATCCTGTAAAATGCCTCTTTGTATTCATGGAAGATCTCTTGAAAAATATTACAGTCTGATGGATCGCAGGGCGTAAAGATCAACCCTCAATACTTTGAAAAGTGAAGTATTTATAACCCAAAATTACAAACGATCCTATCATTAAAGATCAGGACATGGTAAATCTATTTTTAGCCTAACTAACTTAACAATCTACAGAAATCTAGGAACTATTTGGTGATGTGTCGCAAGTGCATGTTGTTTTCTAGGTGAGCCGTTGGGGAGGCCTCTGCATGACCTCATCTGACTGGATAGTTGACTGGACTGGGACAACTCATCTACTACTCGATCAGGTCACAAATCTCTTCCCATCGAATATGACTGGGAATGCTGACTTTGAGTAGCCTTCGGTAGACTTCATCCATTTCTGTGTATTTGGCGAAGGTAGGCTTGGTGATGAAGATATACCGGATCTCATGTTGAATGCTGATGTCCAACTGAATTGCATCTAGGAATGCCTTGCCAGTGATGTTGCCTTGAATTCCTAAAAACTTTGAACTATCCTTAGCCACATCAGCCAGTCTCTTTTTGTAGTCTGGGAGTGTCATCAGTTTGTCGTTTATCACCTTCAGACCAAGAATACCTTTCTTCTGTAGAGCCTCAATCTTGCTGAAAAACCTTTGTACCCCTTGGTCCATGGCTTGAACCTTTTCTTCCAATTGTAGCATCAATCCTCTCTTGGTCAAGACTCTCTTGACCTCAAGGATGGTCTATGTTCTATCTTCAATTCTCAGCTCTTCCAATTCCTCTCTGGTTTTAGAATTTAGGAACTTGATGATTTCATTAGCTTGTGTGGGCATCTCTCCCAATTCTGATCTGATCTTCTCGATGGCCTGTTTGCTTCTCTGCACCAATTCATTTTTCTCAAACATAATATGTATCATTGGCCATATCTCGTTCATAGATTTGGTGATGTCTGTCCAAACATTTTCTTTAACTTCGGCCAGCGTTTTACCTGCCACTGTTTTCTTCCGGAGTTGTTGTAACTCTTGTTTGAGCTGGCCTGACACCTTTTTTTCCTTGGAGAAGCTGGTTTGATAAGAATATTTGAGTTCCTGAAGGTTCTCAATCTCCTTTTTGAGCCTGCTAATCTATGTCTCCTGCAGGTTCATCTTTTCGATAGATTTGGCCAATTCAACCGTCTTTTCCGGAGACGTCAGTGGATTCGCCGATGGGACTTCTGCTAGTGATGTTGTGCTCACTCCTGAGAGTGGAACAACACTCAATGGAATGACTTACATGGGTTTCAACTGTTCTTTCTCTTTCATTATCTTTTCCATCTAAGCTTCCATTTCTTTCAGTTGTGCATTTTGCTCCATGATTAATTTAAGCATCTCATCTTTTTCTCCTTTTGTTTCTGCTATTTCCTTCACCTACGAGTCTATGGTTGGTGGCAGCTTCAATTGCTTCCTCAAAGATGCTATGTCTGCATTTTTCTTCTTGATCATCTCCTCGACTGCTTTCACATTCGAGGGATCGTACCCGATCTTGAGGACCAATTCCTCCAATGTCTTGATCCTGTTGTCTTTGGCAAAGGATGATATCTTCTCCAACTTCAACTGTGTCTGGACGTTGTTCAGAGACACTTGTAATCTGGAGGCAGTAGTGGAAGCATGCGCTAGCGTGGAGAAAACCATTTCTCTCATCTGCCTGTGTAGATCCATTTGATCGGTCGAATGCACGTCTTTGGTTTGGAATTCAAAAGTGGCCCTTTTGTAATCAGTGATTACCTTTGGGTCTGGTACCTGTGCTTGGAGGAATTCCATGTGCAGTCTTCCCTTCTCTGTGTCGAACGCCGATAGCAGCCTTTATTTTTCAGACGACGTCTGCTTCTAGAATTGGGCGTATGTGTTGCTGGTCAGAGTCTGATTTGTTTTCTTGCAGATCATATTTCTCAAAGATATTGAGCTCCGAACCTGTCTTGCCTGGTTGGTTGATCGATGGAGTATCTGTAGGCTTCTTTGGTAACACTGTGGTTATAATATTCTTGCCTCTTGTATTGAGAAGCGACCGATCAACCTCTATCACTGTAGTATATGGAACTTCCTTTTCTCCAGCCGGGTCAGAAGCTGTGGTTTTGGGCCTCTTGGTATGCAGTCGAAACTCTTCTAATGACACTTCAGTGACAGGAGGTGACAAATCCTGCCTAGACCTTTTCTTCTTCGGAGCCTATGGTGTGGTTGTGTGTGATACAGTGATCGAGGAGTCCTGTTGTTCTGTCTCGACCAAAGTACTTGGTTCCCATCCTGTCTGATTTGCAAATTTTTCTACCTCAAGCCTAGATTCGTGGACATACAGGATATTCTTGTTTTTCACCCTCATCTCAGAAATAATCTCGCACGGATCATAGTGCCATGTGAAAATCACAAAGAATTTCATTTCCTTCAGCAGCCTGTCTGCTTCTTCCCCTGCGCTTCGGTTGTTGCAGATGAAAGACCCAATCTGCCCTTTGATTCTGAGTTGTTGCTTTTTCTTTAAAGACACAAAGTGAATATCAATAGAGTTTATCATCTTCCTTATGTATTCCAGAGCAAAAATTCTGATAGGTAAGTATTTGGGCAGTTTATATGAGGCCAACTCACACCCATAGATTCTGATCTTAGTGTGATCTTGGTACAAGTACCAATCACCAGTCTTTGTATGATCCGAGAGATGTAGGATCCTCT
>SNQJ01S0043501.1:0-24733 GCA_010110895.2 Picea sitchensis | reverse complement strand
ATCGTGACTTGGAGTGATGAGACCCTTCATCACAGGAATTGTGAGATGCGAATTCACGATTAGATCTAGACCATCAATACACCAAGATTCTGGACCATTGATCTAAGCTCCATCTCGGAGTCTCGCCTATCGCGACTTGGAGTGACTAGAACCTCCATCTAAGGAATTGCGAGATGTGAATTCACGATGAGATCTGGACCGTCAATACACCAAGATTCTGGACCATTGATCTACGCTCCATCTCGGAGTCTTGCCTATCGCGACTTGGAGTGGCGAGAACCTCCATCTAAGGAACAACGAGATGCAAATTCACGATGAGATATGGACCTTCAATTCATCGATATCTTGGACCATCGATCAGGGTCGATGAAGGTCATAATTTCATGAAAATACCGAAAAGGTGAAATGGATGTAGCCTGTGGTCACATAGGTGGAAGATGGGGGAAGGAGCTAGTGCAGAAAATCTCCTTTTCGGAGTTTCGGGGATCGCGACTCGGAGTGTCGAGACATTTGGTCACACGAATGCCGAAATGCTGAAATGAATGCAAGATCCCATGGAGCCAATCCAATGGTGTAGGTGAATTTGAGTATGATCAGAGGGCTAATGTTGCTCTTCACAGTGTAACTGTTAGAAACCATTGATGGTTTCTTCCAGAAGATTCGAAGAGACTTCGGTGTGATCGCCAGAAGAGATGAAGAATCTCCAAGATTCTTCCAATGAAATAAGATGATTCTTAGAGGGACTGACAAGTGGATGAGTGTTGAAGTTTGTAACTGAAGAAGAAAGTATAAGCTCGTCTATGCCAGAGAAGACGAAGAATCTCGACTGCCAGAGAGGCTGAGGAATCTCAGCATGACATCCAGTGATGTTGAATGCATGGGAAAACTGCCAAAGAAGTTGAGAAGTCATAATGATGATCAGACAAAGCACTCACTGTTAAGAGATGTAGAAGCATTGTGCATATTGCATGAACAAGGTGCACAGAAGATATAAGAACACGTCACAGAGAAGTGATGATGTTGTTGTTTCTAAGGTGAAGTAATGCATGTGTGAGGAAATAAAGAGGTGTAGCAGCTGAAATGGATAGGAAACAAAAGGTGCATTGAATGGGAATGGCACACAGAGCACAAAAGGCAGAAGAACAGAATGGGTAGCAGATGCATGCTGGAAGACAGTGAGGAAGACTGAGTAGAAAAATCTTGCAGAAGAATGATGAGACTGGTAAGCTGTTATTGAACACTATATCACTGTAATTGGTTTCAGTATTTCATATTCATATTTCAGGGAGGTTGGGAGGTTCTAGGGAGGACTGGTGTCCTCAGAGGTTCAAGTGGATTCTTGAACACAGGGAGTTGTAGCTTCCTTCTAGTTGGTGCTAGAGAAACCAGGGAGTTGGTACTTCCTTCTAGTTGGTGCTAGAGAAACCAGGGAGTTGGTGCTCCCTTCTAGTGGGTGCTAGAGAAAACAGAGAGTTGGTGATCTCAGCAAGTTGCAGCTTGCAAAAAAAAGGTTGTAGCCTCACATTGAGTTGGTGCTCAATTATAGATGATGTACATAACTTAAAAGACTGCCTATCATTCCGAAGAAGAAGAGGTTTTCTCCCTTTATGGGTTTCCTCGTGAAAATCTGTCTCTGTGTATATCTTATGTGTGACTGATGCTCATTATTTTACTGTCCATATGTTGTATAATGTTGATGATCACTTGAAGAAAGATTGAGAATGTATTAATAGACTTAAAATTGTTTAAGCACAATAACAACTGATTCACCCCCCCTCTCAGTTGTCTTAGTAATTTCAACAAAATTTACAAAGCACACGCAAAGTATATGCAATATTGAAGTAGAACTAATATAATATAATGTTCAAGGGAAAGTGATAAATGGGGGATCTTCTAATGGTTTGATATATTCAATATTGATTTTCTACATCTTAGTAATTTCTTATATCATCGTCATTTAACTTAAATTTGACTATTGGCCCAACTTGGCCGGGACCAAAGTGTTGAACTTGTACATGAGCTATTTTAACATTATTTTTTATTAAGTTAATCCAAATTTGTTTATTCCCATCATTGAATACACTGGTCATTGGCTTAGGTATGATGGAGGAATACTATATTTATTACACTGGATACAATTTGAGTAAATCCATTGATGTGCAATATAGAATTGGTTACTAGAGAAATTGTCCAAGTCCTATGGAAAGACAATAACATACACATTTGTTCTTGGCTTCTTAATTATATTTCATGCTTCAATTTGTTTTTTTGCACCATTAATGAAAATTTTACTTGAAGTCATCCCCTCTTGGGGATAACCCTTGGTGACCAATATAGCCTTGCATATTTCAATAGATCCACATGTGTTATGCTTTTCCCACTCACACTAACATCCCATAAGATTTCTTCTTGTAGGTAATGGGGTCAATCATGAAGTATGATTCTTCATCAATGTCTCAAACTCACCAACCACAGTTGTGTTTCACTCTTCAACATCTATCCCACTAAAATCCCTTTGACACACTCATTGGATCTTTACTACTAGTAAGGACAATATCTCTCTCTTATTGCTTGGATGTTGAAAGATACTCTAGAGTTTGTTGGAAAGGAAACAAAATACCAACTTTTGTAGCTCAAATGGATGAAGTCCTAGAAAAATTTATATACAATATGTGTGGTGCATGTGACCATGTTATTTAGTTCTTGATTAGTATTCCTATTCTTTTTCATAACTATAAAGTTGTTCTTTGTTCTCTTTTATGCCTTGTAATCAACTGATTTTTTAAGGAAAACGCCCATGTGACTAGAATAGTGATCGAGGTTCAATCGGTTCATTATTGTTAGATTCCTTAATAATGCATAGTATTGTTCAATTTATTCATCTTGGAAATAATTTGGACAATGCCACAACTGAAATTTCGTTGTATTAATAAATAATATCCAAGTTTTGCTAGGGTCAGTGGGTGTGAGTATGGGAAGCCATTTTTTCAGGATATTGATGGGACACATAATGTCACATCATGCAACATCACATGATGAATTTTGGCATCACTTACATCTACATTTTTCCCATTTGGAGTACAATCACACACATGGACAAGGATTTTAAGACTTTGTCTTGTGAAATTAGACTTGGCATCGCTAGATACACATTTTGGTCAGTTTGTGAAAAAATCCCAGTTTAGGTACTTACCTACACCTGATGTGTAGGAAAATCCTTCCCATACATTTTCCCACGTGCACCTTGAGTGTAGGAAACTTGTATATGACATTTTGGATGAGTGATGTGTGCAAGTTACTCTAATGTATCAATTGAAGATGTTTCGAGAGGGTGCTTATGGTCTCATCCAATAAATCTTGGATGCAATCATTTATCCCATTTCCATTAGAGGAACTACATTGTTATGATGTTACATTATGGAGAGATTTTTTCTTCCATTTATCCCATTTCCATTTTGGCCCAAAATGGACACGTTTTGACCAAATTTAGGTGCATTCCCTGGCATTTTTTTCTCCCAATAAGGCGCCCATAATTGATTACATTAAGGGGATAAATCGGCACTAAACTAAGCATTGTTGGCGCCCAATTTAGCACCGACTTATATGTAGACATTTAAAAAAACAAAAATACTCATGGGCAAGGGGACGAATATGCCCACTGATATGTAAAACCTAAAAAACACATATATCCATGGGTAAGGGGACAAATATGCCCACTGATATGTAAAACCTAAAAAACACATATAACTGTGGGTAAGGAGACGAATTTGACATTTTGGAGGGGAAGAAATACAAAAAAATGAATTCGAAGTTTGCTATGGTGAATGGAGAAAGATTGTGACCTGTCCAACTGAATTCCCTTCTACATTTAGACTCCAACACGATTTGAGTGTTTTCCGTGGAAATTGGAGATAGAGCATGACAGTTCAAGTGAATTTCTTGTTGTATTTCGACTCCAACATGTTTTGGGTGTTTCTTAGGGAGACTCCAACATGATTTGGGTGTTTCCTAGGGTGAAGGGAGACTCAGTGTGAGAATACCAACTAATTTTCAAACTAGATTTGGACTCCAACATGATTTGGGTGTTTCCTAAGGCGAATAGAGATAGGGTAAGACCAGAGCACAATTTGGGCGTTTCCTAAGGGTGAACTGATATTTTCAGGTAAAACAATTATCAAATTTCACAATTCAACCTCTTTACATATAAATTTCCTCATATTTTATGGTCTATCTGAGTTTGAAATTTGTTTATCCTTGTTAAAATAGGAAAAAAAAGACCAGGAAGAATAGAGAAGAAATAAGCACCTTAAAAAATTGTCACAAAGTCCACTTGCCCAAATCCTGACAGAAGAGATTTTTCCTAGCTTGCTTAAAATGTCAAGTAGAGGGAAGGAAACAAATTCTATCCATAATGAGGTAAGTACTTCTCAATTTATAGATTTTTAATTGTCTCATTTTATTTATTTTATTTATTTTATTTTTATTTATTTGTTTTTTATTGAAAATTTTAACACAAAAAAATTACTTTATATATCTAGGGACATGAGACTGACCAGGAGAAAGATGCATTAGCTTCGATATTGGGGATAGAGGCCATAAAAAAACTTGACGGTGTAGACTTGAAAACGCTTGCAAAATACATAGAAAAACGATCCACTAAGAACCCTGAGACATTGCAAGCAAATCAACCCTATGAAAGGGAATCAATTGATTTCTCAACCACTCTTGGCTCAAGCAGAAAATCAAGGAGGAAATCATATACGATGACCTCTAAGAATATGGAACAGAGAGCGGAGACCTCCAATGTTGAAGCCACTCCTGGGACCCAAACTTCATCCACCACGCCATGTTTTGGAACTTGCATTGGGAACTATGATACAAGGATAGAATACGACATGGTTTCAGGTGAAATCAGAATGTCAGATGCCGGGAAGGTTTTTTTGAACAAGTTGAAGGAATCATGCCTTCAACGGTTCAAAGACCATCTCCATTTGCCTTTCTCAAAGATACCAATGCACATGCATAAAGTTGTAATTCATGACATGGAGCCTAAATTTGGCATAGGTTGGTCAGTAAAAAAAGTGAAAAGACAAATGTCTCAAAATTGCAAGAGATTTAGGTGCAATCAAACAAAGAAGAGAAAAAAACTCCCGCCCGAGCTAAGGCTCAAAAAAAGGCCAATTGATGTTAGTATAAAAGTATGGAAATAACTTGTCAAATCATATGAGAAGTCAGATGCACGAAGGAAGTCTGGTGAGGAAAGTATCCAGGTATTTCAATTTGCTCATAATATTATATCAAATTTCTTAAACGTTTTTTATATTTTATTTGTGCATAGTTCAATTGACTTACTTTATGTTTCAGGACAAAGCCTCCAAAGCTAAGCTTGCAAAACTCCAAGCCACGCATCATAGTGGCCAAAAAGGTTTACAGGCCTTGATCTGCACCTTTGTAAGTATATTTATTATATGAAATGTTTTTTTTTTATTTCCTAGAAAAAGTAAATGATTACATATTTATTAGTTTAATTAGTCCATGTGCCATGTTTTGACAGGAAGACAAATATGGTTGTCATCCAACTCATTTTGAAAAAGAAATGTTACAAAATAAAAAGTGGACCGACTTTGTAATATGGATGGAGAATGAGGTATCAATATTACAGAAGGATCCCTTGCCTTGTTTTTTCCCTATTTTTTGTCAATGGATCCCCGTTTGGGCATCCTTGTCCTTTATTTCCTTTGAATATTATGAACTTGTGGAATGTTCCTTGAAATTTATGGAGTTTGGAAATACTAGCCCTTGTTTTGTGGCTCCTGATTACAAACACAGATTGCCTAGCAGGGCTTCGCCACTTTTGTTTAATTTATTTATCCTCCTATTTGGATAAGTTGTATTCTCATCCAACATTCATAGGGCCTTCTTTCCCTTGGACCTTCTCTAACATAGTTGTTTTTCACTAATAGATGGGTGATAACTTCATCATCCATCTTACAAAGTGAACACATGTCAGGCCCTTGGTTACTTCTTCTTTGCAAATGATCTCAAAGAAGTAACTTGTCTCTCAACACTAGCCACATATAAACACGTGTCTTCATAGGAGTTATAATATTCCAAAGGGGCTTCCACTACAATGATTTTGTCTTGTTCTGCATTACATAACATAGTATTGTACTTTGAAATCTATTATCTTAGAATAGGATTTGTGGACCAAACCAAACTATATTTCTCATCCCTAATCCTTATATGAATATGATATAAAGTTCCACATAACATTGCGATTGTGCTAAATTCTCTCTTGCAAATCTCAAGAATACCAATACCAATACCATACTATACCATACCAATACCAATACCAATACAATACCATACCATTGCATACCAATAACAATACCAATACCAATACCATAACATTGCATACCAATACCAATACCATTGCATGGTAATGGTATGTATTGGCAATGATATGCATACTATTTCCATACCAATACCAATACCATACCAATATCAATACCATACTATACCATGCCATACCAATACCAATACCAATACCAATACCAATACCATACCAATCCATACCATTTCATGGCAATGGTATGCATTGGCAATGATATGCATACCAATACCATACCAATACCAATACCATTGCATACCAATACCAATACCTTTGCATACCATTGCATGACAAAGGTATGCATTGGCAATGATGTGCATACCAATGCCATAACAATACCAATACCAAGTATTGGTCTACCATATCATTGCCAATATCGGTATGGTATACCATACCAATATTGGCAATGATATGCATACCAATACCTTACCATAATATGAGATAAAGTTCCACATAACATTGCCATTGTGCTAAATTATCTCTTGCAAATCTCAAGAATACCAATACCAATACCATACCAATACCATACCAATACAATACCATACTATACCATACCAATACCATACCAACACCAATACCAATACAATACCATACCATTGCATACCAATAACAATACCAATACCAATACCATTGCATGGTAATGGTATGCATTGGCAATGATATGCATACCAATGCCATACCAATACCAATACCATACCAATATCAATACCATATTATACCATACCAATACCAATACCATACCATACCAATACTAATACCATACTAATATCAATACCATACAAATACCAATACCATACCATACCATACCAATACCAATACCATACTATACCATGCCATACCAATACCAGTTCCAATACCAATACCAATTCCATACCATATCAATACCATACCAATCCATACCATTGCATACCAATACCAATACCAATACCATTGCATGGAAATGGTATGCATTGACAATGATATGCATACCAATACCATACCAATACCAACAACATACCATACCAATACCAATACCAATACCTTTGCATACCATTGCATGACAAATGTATGCATTGGCAATGATGTGCATACCAATGCCATAACAATACCAATACCATACCAATATCAATATGAGTATGGTATTGGTATTGGTATTGGTATGGCATTGGTATACCAATACCTTTTATTGGTCTACCATATCATTCCCAATATAGGTATGGTATACCATACCAATATTGGCAATGATATGCATACCAATACCATACCATAATATGAGATAAAGTTCCACATAACATTGCCATTGTGTTAAATTCTCTCTTGCAAATCCCAAGAATACCAATACCAATACCATACCATTGCATACCAATAAAAATATCAATACCATTACCATAACATTGCATACCAATACCAATACCATTGCATGGTAATGGTATGCATTGGCAATGATATGCATACCAATGCCATACCAATACCAATACCATACCAATATCAATACCATAATATACCATACCAATACCAATACCATACCAATACCAATACCATACCAATACCAATACCATACTAATATCAATACCATACCATACCAATACCAATACCAATACCATACTATACCATGCCATACCAATACCAATACCAATCCCATACCATACCAATACCAATACCATACCAATCCATACCATTGCATACCAATACCAATACCTTATACCATTGCATGGCAATGGTATGCATTGACAATGATATGCATACCAATACCATACCAATACCAACAACATACCATACCAATACCAATACCATTGCATACCAATACCAATACCTTTGCATACCATTGCATGACAAAGGTATGCATTGGCAATGATGTACATACCAATGCCATAACAATACCAATACCATACCAATATCAATATTGGTATGGTATTGGTATTGGTATGGAATTAGTATACCAATACCAAGTATTGGTCTACCATATCATTGCCAATATTGGTATGGTATACCATATCAATATTGGCAATAATATGCATACCAATACCATACCAATACCAATACCAATACAATACCATACAATAACAATACCAATACCAATACCAATACCATAGCCAAAAATGTCCGACAAAGTGATTTTGAAAATCGACCTCATCTTCAGAAATTGCACTATGCCTCATTGACCAAAACCCTAGTGCCGGAGATACTCAAACAAATGGTTTTTTGGTCAACAGAATGATAGCGTAGGGGCCCCGCTAGCTGAAGAATTGTTCTCTTAATCCAATGCAACTGACGATTCATGCATCTGAGTCCCAGTTTGAGTTTTATCGCGAGTTTCAACTCGCCTCCTCAAGCCATTTAGAGACATGTGGTCAATTTGGTCCAGGGGCATAAAATCTAAACTGAATAGCATAACATACTTCCTTAAGCTCAAAAAATTATGTTTGGCTAAGGCCCACATGACTACACTAGCCAAAATGACTCGACACAGTGTTCTTGAAAATTGACCTCCTCTTCAGAAATTGCACAATGCCTCATTGACCAAAACCCTAGTGTTGGAGATACTCCAACAAATGGTTTTTCGGTCAAAGGAATGATAGAGTAAGAGCCCCAATAGCACAAACCCAGTGCTACAGATCCAATGCAACTTACAGTTCATGCATTCGAGTCTCGGTTTGAGTTTTATTGATGGTTGCAACTCACCTCCTCAGGCCATTCAAGGACATGTGGCCAATTTGGTCCAGGGGCATAAAATCCAAACCGAGCAGCATAATGGAGTTTTGTAAGCTCCCACAAGTTTGTGTGGCCAATTCCCATGTGACTACACTAGAAAAAAATGCTCGACAGAGTCTTCTTGAAAATCGAACTCGTCTTCAGAAATTGCACTATGCCTCGTTGACCAAAACCCTAGTGTCGGAGATACTACAACAAATGGTTTTTCGATCGACGAAATGATAGCATAGGGGCCCCACTAGCTGAAACCCATTGCTCTTAATCTAATGCAACTGACGGTTCATGCATATGAGTCCTAGTTTGATTTATATCGAGAGTTGCAACTCGCCTCCTCAAGCCATTTAAGGACATGTGGTCAATTTGGTCCGGGGGCATAAAATCCAATCAAAGTAGCATAATGAACTTTCATAAGCTCCTGCAAGTCTATTTGGCCAAGGACCACGTGACTACACTAGCCAAAAAGACCCGACACAATGTTCTTGAAAATCGACCTCCTCTTCAGAAATTGCACTATGCCTCATTGACCAAAACCCTAGTGTTGGAGATACTCCAACAAATTGTTTTTAGGTCGACGGAATGATAGGGTATGGGCCCCAATAGTTGAAACCAGGTACTCTGGATCCAATGCAACTAACGGTTCATGCATCCGAGTCCCGGTTTGAGTTTTATCAATAGTTGCAACTCGTCTCCTCAAGCCATTCAAGGACATGTGGTCAATTTGGTCCGAGGGCATAAAATCCAAATCGAGCAGCATAAAAGAGTTTTGTAAGCTCCCACTAGTCTGTTTGGAAAAGTTCCATGTAACTGCACTAGCCAAAAATGTCGGCATAGTGTTCTTGAAAATCGACCTCATCTTCAGAAATTGCACTATGTCTCATTGACCAAAACCCTAGTGACGGAGATACTCCAACAAATGGTTTTCCAGTCAACTGAATGATAGCGTAGGGGCCCCACTAGCTGAAAAATGGTGCTCTTAATCCAATGCAACTGACGATTCATGCATCTGAGTCCTGGTTTGAGTTTTATAGCAAGTTTCAACTCACCTCCTCAAGCCATTTAGAGACATGTGGTCAATTTGGTCCAGAGGAATAAAATCCAAACCGAGTAGCATAACAAACTTCCTTAAGCTTTGACAAGTCTATTTGGACAACACCCACATGACTACACTATCCAAAAAGACCCGACACGGTATTCTTGAAAACCGTTCTCCTCTTCAGAAATTGCACAATGCCTTATTGACCAAAACCCTAGTGTTGGAGATACTCCAACAAATGGTTTTTCAATCCAAGGAATGATAGAGTAAGAACCCCAATAGTTGAAACCTAGTGGTACGGATCTAATTCAACTGACGGTTCATGCATCCGAGTCTCGGTTTGAGTTTTATTGATAGTTCCAACTCACCTCCTCAGATCATTCAAGGACATGTGGCCAATTTGGTCCAGGGGCATAAAATCCAAACCAAGCAGTATAATGGAGTTTCATAAGCTCCCGCAAGTCTGTTTGGCCAATTCTCATGCGACTACACTAGCAAAAAATGCTTGATAGGGTGTTCTTGAAAATCGAAATCATCTTTAGAAATTGCACTATGCCTCGTTGACCAAAACTCTAATGTCGGAAATACTACAACAAATGGTTTTTCGGTCGACGGAATGATAGCATAGGGGCCCCACTAGATGAAACCCAGTGCTCTTAATCCAATGCAACCGATGGTTCATGTATATGAGTCCCAGTTTGATTTTTATCGAGAGTTGCAACTCGTCTCTTCAAGCCATTTAAGGACATGTGGTCAATTTGGTCCAGGGGCATAAAATCCAAACATAGTAGCATAATGAACTTCCATAAGCTCCTGCAAGTCTATTTGGCCAAGGACCACGTGACTACACTAGCCAAAAAGACCCAACAGAGTGTTCTTGAAAACTGACCTCCTCTTCAGAAATTGCACTATGCCTCATTGACCAAAACCCTAGTGTTGGAGATACTCCAACAAATTTTTTTCGGTCGACAAAATGATAGGGTAGAAGCCCCAATAGTTGAAACCAGGTACTCTGGATCCAATGCAACTGGCGGTTCATATATCCGAGTCTTGGTTTGATTTTTATCGATAGTTGCAACTCGCCTTGTCAAGCCATTCAAGGACATGTGTCCAATTTGGTCTGAGGGCATAAAATCCAAATCGAGCAACATAACAGATTTCCGTAAGCTCCCACAAGTTTGTTTGGACAAGTTCCATGCAACTGCACTACCCAAAAATGTCGGCATAGTGTTCCTGAAAATCGAACTCATCCTCAGAAATTGCACTATGCCTCATTGAAAAAAAAGCTAGTGTCGGAGATACTCCAACAAATGGATTTTCAGTCGACTGAATGATAGCGTAGGGGGCCCACTAGCTGAAAAATGGTTCTCTTAATCCAATGTAACTGGCGATTCATGCATCTGAGTCTCAGTTTGAGTTTTATCATGAGTTTCAACTCGCCTCCTCAAGTCATTTAGAGATATGTGGTCAATTTGGTCCAGGGGCATAAAATCCAAACCGAGGAGCATAACAGACTTCCTTAAGCTCCGACAAGTCTATTTGGCCAAGGCCCACATGAATACACTAGCCAAAAAGACCTGACACAATGTTCTTGAAAATCGACCTTCTCTTCAGAAATTGCACAATGCCTCATTGACCAAAACCCTAGTGTTGGAGATACTCCAACAAATGGTTTTTTGGTCAAAAGAATGATAGAGTAAGAGCCCCAATAGCTGAAAACCAGTGCTACGGATCCAATGCAACTGATGGTTCGTGCATCCGAGTCTCGGTTTGAGTTTTATTGATAGTTGCAACTCGCCTTTTCAGACCATTCAAGGGCATGTGGCCAATTTGGTCCAGGGGCATAAAATCCAAACCGAGCAGCATAATGGAGTTTTGTAAGCTCCCACAAGTCTATTTGGCCAATTCCCATGCGACTACACTAGCAAAAAATGCTCGATAGAGTGTTCTTGAAAATCGAACTCATCTTCTGAAATTGCACTATGCCTCGTTGACCAAAACCCTAGTGCCGAAGATACTACAAGAAATGGTTTTTTGGTTGACGGAATGATAGTGTAGGGGCCCAACTAGCTGAAACCCAATGCTCTTAATCCAATGCAACTAACAGTTCATGCATATGAGTCTCGGTTTAATTTTTATCGAGAGTTGCAACTCGCCTCCTCAAGCCATTTAAGGACATGTGGTCAATTTGGTCCGGGGGCATAAAATCCAAACAGAGTAGCATAACGAACTTCCATAAGCTCCTGTAAGTCTATTTGGCTAAGGACCACGTGACTACACTAGCCAAAAATACCCGACACAATGTTCTTGAAAATCGACCTCCTCTTAAGAAATTGCACTATGCCTCATTGACCAAAACCCTAGCGTTGGAGATACTCCAACAAATTGTTTTCCGGTCAACGGAATGATAGGGTAGGAGCCCCAATAGTTGAAACCAGGTACTCCGGATCCAATGCAACTGACAGTTCATGCATCCGAGTTCTCGTGAATGAGCATGATGAGCATAATGTCTTCTTAGAAGGATTCTTGGCATGGTTAATGTAGCAATGGAACTTGAATTCTGAAACATTGGTCTTTGTATGGTTTTCACATCAATCTCTCCATTTGTTATGTGCTCAATCCATTTGAAATTTTGAGAAAAATTCTTCAAGAATCACTCATGCATGTATTAACCTTATTCGATTTTCCAAGGACCTGCAAAACATAAGCACTTACCTGCAATAAAACGTGAGATCATGGAGAAGAGAGTTGTACAGTCTCTCTTCATCCAAGACATACACAAAAAAAAACATGTAGTTACTTATAAAACAAATCCAAAGAAAATAAATGAAATAAAATTCATTTTATACCTGTTCAGGAGTGTTGGCCAACATATACTACCCAACAGTGTTTTGATCATAAATTATTTGTTTCTCGTCCGATTTGAGTGATTCCAAATCCAAATAAAAGTAAATTCAAATTTATATGTTCATTAGAAACAGGTTTAGAAAATTCCATGTGATGATATGCCAAATATGCTCAGTAACACCCTGCATGACAAGGTGTTTTTCGAATTTCAGACAAGACCAATAGTCACGGTTTTAGGCATAACTTTTTCGTTTGATGATGGATTGATGTGATTCAAATTGGATATTAAATTAGATTCTTGTAGGTATATCCAATATAAACAGGTTTTAATGACAAGAGGAATTGATGAGTCAAATTTACCAATGAACAGGTGGGAAGACATATTTTTCAAAGTGCAGATTTATGACAAGCAGTCAGTGTTTTGGTCATAACTTCCTCATATGATATCGGAATTGAGTGATTAAAATTGAATTGTAAACTAAATTCATAGGGGAATATACCAATGAAACAGTTTTTCAAGATATATCCAACAAGGCATCCAAAAAGTGATTGTCCCAACTCTGTTCCTAAGATTCCTTCTTAACATCCCGTTAGTATTTTGAGCATAACTTTTTAGTTTGATGCCCAATCTCCAAAAATTCAAATTGGTTTGGAAACTAGATTCAAAGGGATACTTGGGATGTAAACAGGTTTTGAAAATAACTCCATTTGGTCTCCCAAAAACGGACTGTCCCAACTGTGTTTTAGTAAAAACTTCAAGCCAAAATGCCACAAAAATCCAATAAATGAAATATGGCTCTCAAAAAGTGACCGGAATAGCTGTTAATGTTTTTAATGATATAAATTTCAATGGAATACACTCCCATACAAAAATTTCAAGCACTGAGTACCTAGATTGACTTATACAACGTGTTGCAGCAACTACTAAAACTTTAAAAAATGATGATTTTTGAAAGAAAGTCCATAAGATCAAGGCTACAAGCGATTGAATGATGATCTCTTGAAGGTGTCTCGTTTTTATTTCTAAACTAGGATACTAATGCTTAGAACTAAACTAATCAAGATAAGTGGTAAATGTAGGAAATTTGTCCAGGTCAGTGCTGTAAGTATACTGCACTACTTTATTATGGTTAGGGTGCGAGGTGGGTTGAACAGGAAGTTTTGTAGGGCATGGAGGAGCTTGATGAAAAGTTAATTATGGAAAGTATAGATGATTGGTTTGTGTGGATGACCTTAATGTGAAAATAGGATGTTGTTGAAGATCTTGTGGAAAGTATGGAGGATTGGTGGTTGCCGCAACATGAGGGAAAGTAGCCATGGGATCATAAGATGGGCCATGCCAACCTTGTGGACAAGGTAGGTAGGAGTGAGATTGGGGTTGCCACAGTTTCCATGGTGTATGAGTATTCAATGATTGCTTGTGAGAGTAAGGAAATGGAGGGATAGAGTTTTGAATCATACATGTAGGCCATGGTTGTTGTGGTGAAATTGATGCAACTCCTCGATCTCTTTGATATATTGCTTTTATCTTGGGTAAGGAGGGGCAGCGATCCGTTGAATGACTCAAGTCACATATGCCACAAATTATGAGACTATCCAAAGGACAATCCATTGCAAGATGTTTCTTCTAGCACCGAGGACAAACTGTTTTTTCAGGTTCCTCCCATTTCTTCTTATCCTTCAAAATATCCAATTGTGAATTTAATGAGCTAATGATATCAGCTTTAAAAATTTCAATTGAATTACTTATTTCAGCTCATATAGCTCTTGTTTTTGCAGCAAATTTGAAATATTAAGAATAAGGCTCACTAGAATTCTTACCAGTATTGAAGTTCCCTCTCGAATACCTTCTACATAACTCACAAATATCATCATATGGTAACTGAAATACATCACCTGTTCCCATCAAATTTAAGATTTCTAAATATTCATCATGGATTCCTTTGAGTAGGAGTATTTTCAAGGTCTCTTTTCCCAACTGTTTTTGTTTGGATCTTAGAAGGTTGTATTGAAAGCGCTCCACATATTCCTCCAAACTCTCTTCTTCTCCTTGTGTCATTCAAAATATATCGTCATTGACCCTGCAATAATCTTGGTACCTTTGCAAGAATACATATTTCATGTCTTCCCAAGTTTGTATAGAATTCCCACCGAGGCTCATGAACCATCGGAGGGATGTTCCTTTTAGAGTAAGGGGAAAAAAATTCAACTTTTGATCATTAGTAAAATAACCATAACCTCTACAAATTACTTCAAATTGAAATAAGAATGCATCAGGGTCTTCATTTGCCAAACCATGAAAATTTGGTAGATTGGATGGGGGAATGCTTTGCATTTGTACCACTCCTTCAGGATCTCTGATGGGGAATTCAAAGGTAACAACTTCTATCTCCTTCTTACCTGTCATCTTTTTGTTGGATTCTTCATGTGCTATATTAAGGATCCTTATTCAAATGTTCTTGTCAACTTGTGAGTAGGATGGGTGGTGCTTACATCACCACTAAGAGAAATGATGAGATTTAGGATCAAAAACTAAAAACTAAATGAAAAGAAAGAAACAATCAAGAAACCTACATGCCCCGACCCTTCACCTCGGAGTCAAGAACATGCAACTAAAAAAACAATGTCATTTGGACTTGTGTGCCCTTGATAACTTCCCCGGCAACGGCGCCAAAATGTTGGGCTCTTAATATGTCCTAAAAACAACCTCTATGCATCAGCCAAAGGTAGGTGCTGGCACAAGCATTTTACTTTTTGCCTACGTAGGTTCTTACCTTCCGTTTTCAATACCCAACCTCCAGAGATGCAACACCTATAAAGGAACAACAATCGTAAAGGGAACGACAGTTGTTCTATTCAAATGAACAACAATGATACTCAAAGGAATAGCAGACGTGCGAAGGGAACGACATATGTTCCTTTCAAATGAACAACAACTACACTCAAAGGAACAACAATCGTGCGAAAGGAACGACAGTTGTTCCTTTCAAATGAACAACAACTACACTCAAAGGAATAGTAGTCGTGTGAAGGGAACGACAGTTGTTCCTTTCAAATGAACAACAACTACACTCAAAGGAACAACAGTTGTTACATTGGGTTGAACTAATGTTTGAATTAATTGCATTGTAGTATTTGCCCAACTATTTAATTTGTCAACTCGAGGAAGTATTTTATTTCAAAGTTACCATGCACAATATATGCAAGCAACAAATTCCAACTAACACTATTATCTATTTAATAAAATAAAACACATAACTTAAAATCAATCAAATCTGCTCTTGCTTGAAGAATATGTATAGACCAATTAACTCTCAAAGGTTTTTTATAGTCAAACATAATCATATATAGCACACAATGGAGAGGGTTGGAACTTACGGTTATGTAATAGAATTTACAATTGATAGTTAAAATGTATAACACATTTTTTTACGATCTTTACTAACGTTTATTGGAATTGTTGCATGTTTTACAACACTGGAATGACTTCTTATTTGTAACTTATTTGAAATTTTATTATGGTATGTGCACTTTGATATGATGTAATATGATTATGGTTTTGTTTCATATGTTCAGATGAAGAAGACACTGTGAATGACGACGATGATGACCACAATGATGATGATCAAGATAATGATGATGACCTAGTTGTTGGTAGTAGCCAATGACATTGATCATATAGACTCCATCATTGATCATTGTTGTATATCGTTATGATGCCTATTTTCATGTTTATTATCATATGTATTGCTCTTTGTCCTGCAATACCATATTATTTAGTTTTATCACTTTGACTTATATCATTTGGACATATATCATCTTAACTTACATTGATTGTTGGCCATGTATCATCATGACATGTTATTGATCTATTGTCATATTTGACTTTCACTTGTTGTAGTTATATATGATGATGATCTTATCAGTATTAAAGATATAAGTTGTTTGACATGATACTTATCTAATATTGATATATTTGACTAGTTTTAATTATAGATGATGATCATGTTATAATCATTATCTTGTTATTTTATATATATTGTATGTTGTAGATTTTATTTAGATGGATATTTAATAAGTATAATGGTGTTGTTAGTTTGTATGGATGTCTAGTTCCCTAAAAATTAATTATAAAATCTATCATATAAAATACTTCAAATGCAATATGAATTACTCTATAATAATATAAGTTTTTTAAGATGCATGATATATTTAACTAATTAAATTGAAATAAAATAAGTTAAATTACTAAATGGAAGCTAAAAAGGACACAACCTGGGTTGTTAAAATGGAAGAAAAATGTGGCTCTAAAATGGAAGTAAAACTCAACATTAAATTTGAAGCCATACTTGGAGCTATTTATGGATCTAAGTAGGAAGCTAAATTGGTTGTTTAACAAGAAGAAAAACTGGATGCTAATTAAGAATCAAATCCCAACACTAAAAGGAAGCAAACCCTGAACTTAAAAAAGAAGGAAAACCAGACGCTAAAAAGGAAGCAAACGTTGGAACTAAAAGGAAGCAAACCATGGAGCTAACAAGGAAGAAATTCTGGAAGCAAAAAAGGATGCAATAATGGAATCACATCTTGGCGTTAATTTGGAAGCCAAAATAGAAGATATTTTTTATGCTACACTAGAATCAAAACAGGAAGCATGATTGGGAGTTAAACTAGGAGCTAAACTAGGTGCTAAACCAAGCGCTAAACTAGGAGCTAAAATATGCGCTAAATCAGGAGCTCAACTAGGAGTTAAACAAAGAGCTAAAATAGGAGCTAAAATAGGCGCTAAACTAGGAGCTAAACCATGAGCTAACCTAGAAGCTAAATTAGACACCGCACGTGGAGCTAAACTAGGTGCTAAACTAGGAGCTAAACTAGGAGCTAAAGTAGGTGCTAAACCAGGAGCTACACTTGGAGCTAAACTAGGCGCTAAAACAAGAGCTAAACTAGGAGCTAAACTAGGCGCCACACTTGGAGCTAAACTAGGAGCTACACTAGGAGCTAAACCAGGCACTATTTTGGGCATTATTTAGGGAGATATATCACATTTTAGGCTCAGGCGCTAAACTAGGTGCAAAATTAGAAGCAAAACTGGGCGTGAAAAAGGGAGCAAAACTAGGCGCTAAACAGGGAGCTAAACCTGGCGCTAAAGAGGGAGCTAAATTGGGCACTAAACTAGGCACTAAATCCGACGCCCAAGTGAACACGTCGTTTAGCATCAGGTTTTTCACCCTCTCATCAGCCCAATTCATTCTGTTAAATGCACTAAAATTCGACGCTAAACTAGGCATTAATGGCCTGTTTTGTTGTAGTGAAAACAGATCATTCTTCAAAACTGCTCACAATTGTGAACTTTGAAAGAATGACTGCCTATCGAGGCAGACCATTCTAATTGACCACTACTCAGAGTGGTTTCCAAGAAGAATGAATATCCGAGACCATTCCCCCACACTTTCCATAAGGGGAATCATTTTCTATGGTACATCGACAATCTATTGAACAATTTTCATTACAAAAATGATTTTTCGATCTGGACCATTTTCCGAGCTTGAAAATGCATGTCCATCAAAAATATCAAACCACTTTCCGAACTAGAAAGGAACTGGTTATCCTGGACCATTTTTCGAACTAAAAATGACTTTCCATAAATCAATAACACATCAGTGCTCCCTCCTAACCTAGGAGTAATATCTTCCTTTTTCAATAAGAAATTCGACTCCACGAGCCCCAACTTGTTTCTGAAGTACGCAAACTTTTCATCTTGGATAGAGGCTTTACCAAAATATCTGTTATCTGCTCATATGTGGAGATATATTGGAAAACCACTTCTCTTTTCTAGACTTCATCACGGAGAATATAATGCTTGATCTCAATCTACTTTGGTCTATCATGGAACACTAGTTTTCTCTAAAGGATTTGTATAGCTCTGATCATTAAAATATATCATGGTCGATTTCATCACTTATGTTTCCTACTAGCTCATGACATCATGGAAAATCTCAAACTGAAACATATCCAAGTAGCACTTTTTCTGTCATTGTGAGAGTTTTCCATGGATTAGAAATCCATCATCTCGATCTTCTGAGTAACTATTATGATACGTTATCTCTGTTATAGAAATTTTTCACCACGCTTCTGCTGTGTCAGGTTGTTTGAATCCATACAAGGTCTTCTTATATCTGCATATATGGGTCTCTTTCTGGTATAATTTTTTTTATCACTTGCTTTATTTGGGAAGAATAGTCTTTTAGATGTAAATTTCAATCCATGGATACTTGTGAGTTGTCTTTATAGTTTTTCTCCCTCCTTCTGGAAGAACCTTTGAATCTCACAATGATTCCATTCACAAGCCTTTTTCATATTTTCTTACATACATTGTTCTTTATCATAACTTCCATTTATTCTTCTTGATTACTTCTAGTGGGTTCAAACCAAACTGGTAGTCTTGTGATTCTCAGTATAATAACTGGTTGTTCTAGATTTTCTTTCTTTCTTGGAATCTTCATGTTCTTCCTCGTGTTTCTCTTTAGCTCTTGGGTCCATGGAGTCTTCTATAGATTCCATGCCCTGAACATTCCAAATTCTTCCTTTCATCATAGGATCATGGATGTATATGGACAACTAAAGATACTTTAAGGCTTCTTTTCGAAGAGGATTTCTTCTGAACACATGATGCTTATCATGGCTACTACTTTCAATGGGAACATGGGAATATACTTCATAATTCTTAATGGATCATATCATTTAGGATTATCTCCCTCTTAATCCTTGCTTCATGCATGAATGCATGCTCTTCTTTTGGAATTATGTAATCAACTCCCTCCATCTAAGAGATTCCATGCTTCCGTCTGCATCCTTATTGCCTTCTGGAAAGTGTCACAAGTATTTTTATAATTTCCTCTTGATTGTTGACTTGTTTTGGGTCTCTTCAAGTTTGATTCTGATTTTGTCTTATCTGGCAGTTGTTACTTACATAATAGCTTCCATAACAATTGTTACCAAGGGTTGTCAACGTACTTCATATTTTCATGTGTATTTCTTGACTTGTAGTCATCGTGATAGAAATCCTTATCTTGTTATTCTTCCATAGGTATTGTTTCACTTGAACATCTTATCTTCTAAGAAATAGATATGCAAGATATGTATAGAAACTATGTAAACATGGTATGTACAAGAAATTTGAAGAATATAGTTACCTTGACTTAGAAGAAGAAGTATGTTTTATCCTACTTGGCCTTCTTTGAGGTTTCCCTTTCTTCGACAACTGATGCTTCATATATTTCCTTCCTTAAGCCAAACTTCCTCTTATTCCTGAAATTCTTGAATTTTGTTGTGAAGGATTGATCATCGTATTTCTTTTGGGATTTCTCTTTTGTGTTAATCCTTGATTCTTCTTGTGCACAGCAAGTCCAAAGTTATTCAAATGTGATATACTCCTTTCTTGTGTTCATGATTGCGGAAAATACATCCCGTGTCTTGGGAAGGTTGTTGAGTACTATATTTACTAGTTCCTTGAAATTATTTCTTCAATAGCTTGTAGTTGATCTCTTAACTGATAGATTGTCACAAAGTATGATGTTATTCTTTCATCATCATTCATTTTCATGTCATGAAGCTCATTCTTCAAACTCGTTACTTTTCCAATGTTTCTGACTAAGAAGAGATTAGTTAGGGCATCGTACATCTTCTTAGATGAGTCAAGATGAGAGATGTAGGGTATCTAGTGGTATTTTATAGAGTCCACTATGATACTCATGACATTGATTTCATTATCCTTGAACTTCTCCATAACTGCAATGTTCTGAGATTCCTTCTCTTTTCCTTCTTCAAACTCTGGTTCCACGATCTTTCCTTTCATGATATCCAACAC
This sequence comes from Picea sitchensis, assembly GCA_010110895.2. Taxonomy (NCBI): domain Eukaryota; kingdom Viridiplantae; phylum Streptophyta; class Pinopsida; order Pinales; family Pinaceae; genus Picea; species Picea sitchensis. The sequence continues at coordinate 3,901 of SNQJ01S0043501.1, read as the reverse complement.
TTTATTTTTGGCAAGGATGACGTCAATCCTTTTCTTCCATGCTCTGAAGTTAGAATCCCCTTCTAACTTATTTTTTGACTTCATAGAGTAAGACATGACTTCTTTGACTTGGTCAACCTTTGACTTGTACTTGGTCAACCTTTGACTTTGACCAAAAACTCAAACTTGGCGTCTTATCTTGCTGAGAGTACTAGTAGGTGCGCTAAGTTAGGGTGCACTAGGCTATCCATAAATTAGGTCAATCTCTTCACTTAAGGTGCCTCAACAAGAGGGTTGGGTTTTGTTGTTGCAGTAAAAAAATTGACTATAACTGCAATCTGTAAGTGAGAAAATCCTCCCAATCTATCTTTCAGTAGTTAGACTGTCCAAAGATAGTGTGGGCCCATAACCTGTTATAAATAATAGGTGTGCTCATTTAACCATATACAATATAGCAATATTGTCACCCAACCATAGGTTGAAGCCACCCACGAGCACCTTAACCTTGACAGAGAATAATTATGGAAGAAAACCCTAGGCCTAATAGCCAATCGAGGTAGTGTATCACTCTCCAGAGCTAGAATACCAAGCAGAAAGTACAAACCATAACCAAGAGAAACTCCAAGCCTAAAACCGAAAATACAAGTTGCAATAGCTACAGCTGCAACAACTCTCCAGACTTGCACACTTACTAAATTTTTGCAGTGCGCACTAAATTTATGCAGTTGTGAGCTGTGTGTGTCCAAATGAGCTCTTGCATCATGTATTTATACTTCTCTACCTTAGTTTTTTGGGCCAACTTCTCTTTCTGGAGGCTAGAAACTCAATATTAATTATTCTCTTTAGTCGACTTGTCTTCTAGGGTTATGTCCAATGCTTTAGGGTTTCTTCTTTCTTCCCAGAATATTCTATTCTTGTCAGGGTTACACATGGAGGTTAATACCTCCTGTAGCTTCCATAATATCAACATTTTTGGAAGCCATAACTCAAGCTCCAGGTGTCCTTTTGGGGAAAAATTTACCTCGTTGGAAAGGTAATTCAACAAGGAAGATGATGGAATATGTTTCAAGAGGATAAATTGGCCATAAACCTACCAAAAAAATTAAATAAAATTAAAATTTGAGATTAAAATTAAACATGAAATTATTGTGGCACCTTTAAGAGAGTACATTGAGGAATGGTTGAAAAAATCATTAATTGAAATTATTGAACTAGAAAATCAAGAAACAGTTAGAGAAATCATGCCATATCAACCACAACATCTACCTATAAAGGATCCATCTGCAAGAAAGTGAAGGAAGATATTTTTCCATCACAATCTTTTCATTTTATGGTCCGCGGGAGCCCAATCCTAGTCCTCTTTGAAGGGATAATGCATTTTATTTTCTTTAAAGACATTTACCTTTGTATTTAAAGACTCATTATTATTTTTAAGACTCCTAGAGAGCTACTCATGATATTACATTACTGTATTCTCAAATAATTTGATCAAAAACTTGAGTTACCCAATGTTTTGTCTATCATAATCTTTTTGGTGCTTTATGGAATGATAATTTAAAGCTCTCTTTTATTTGCGGTCCAATTTCTAATCTCTCTATTTGTGGTATTGTTAAATTCTCTGATGAATGTTGTGATGGATATATCAGTTGTTTATATTATCTATGCATCCTAATATATTCACATTGTAAATATTATACATATCAGTTTCTTTTAAAACACCTGGTCTCAAATCTCAGGTGTTGTTTTCCTTGAATGTGAGTGTAAATACAAAGTTTGTTCCTTCTTGTATTTTATTTTGTTTCATTTTATTTTCTTGGAATCATAAGAACAAGAGGATTACCAACTCTCTAAAAATGCAAGGGGATTCATATCCTCGTGAGGTTGACCTTAAGACCATAAAACAGTGTTTTAGATCAACATTTTGGTGACCATAATGAGGAAAAAAATATTTTCAATATATATGAGGCTTTTCCCAAATCTGATTGAAGAACCAGAATCTCCATGTTTCAAAGTTTCAAAAAGAATATTCAAGAAGACTGTTATTTTTCCTAGATGCACTAGATTTATAAAATGATTGGCTAGAGATATTGGAATAACCACAAAAAGAGCCAAGAACCATCAAATATTCTAGAGAATGCATTCCATGGTGATTCCATTGAAAATACTCATAAATTCCCTAGCAACTCTATTGGAAATATTCAAGAAACTCAAGAAAATCCTCATGGCGACTCCACCAAAAAAATTCATTCATGTTGTGACGCTACTTTGCCTTCTTCACCAAGACCAATACTGGTTTTACAAGACTCATCAAAGAAAATAATTATCCAAAGAATGACACAATTTCGTATAACCCCTTTAAATCTGTCAGAAGTTGATTTTCAAATACCAAACATTCCTATTGACATTTTTTCCACATTCTTTGGGAATACTTCATAGGATGCAAAGCATCCTTCTTTAAATTCAAAATCACATGTGATGTTTTCAATCTCACTGAAGACAATGTTACATGCCAATTATTTTTACAAACTCTGTGTGGGGATGCTCTTGAATGGTACTACTCATTGCTTCCTAGGACCATTACTAGTTGGGATGTGTTAGAAAACTCATTTTTTGAAAAGTTCATCGCAAGAATATACTCATATTCCCTTTCTAATTTTTTCAATATTGTTTCCCACCCACCCTCTCCCATGTGGACAAAATACCATGAAGCGAATGATTCGGAATAAAATTTTCATCAAACATCAAGGAGAATTTTTCTAAATCAAGTTATCCTGCTGAAAATCAAAATCAAAATTCCAACTTGAAAGAAAAATATTCCAGTCTCACATATACTCCATATGAGGATTCTTCATGCAGCAAGTTTGAAAGTGAAATTGAGGGGCCTCCACCAAATGCACAAGTAGATTTTAGCCAACATACTCATATGTAAGATATTATAACAAATGATGAAAAGTCACAAGAGCATTGGTAGTAAGAAAGAATGGTGGAAGAAATTAATCTTGAGAACAACGATGGGAAATATTTTTGTTACATAAAAGAATAATTATTTAAATACATAGTTAATAAATCAAGAATCTTGTATGTGGTAAAAGATAAGAAAAATGATGAAATCGTTTCCAAATTGGAAACTCCTCATTCAACTGAAGAAAATAGCATTCTTGAGAAACCAATAATTGAGACATGGTTTCAAAGCATTTTTGGCCAAGCAATGCCATCAAATTCTCATCACATCTGGTTCAGTTTTTATCCAACACATTTTGAACACGCCCCTGACTCTTTGGCATTAGTCGCGATATGTTCCCTAATTCTAGAATTCATTCCACAGATTAGTTGGATGCTGGAATGGCTCCATTGGAAATCTACCTACACCTAAAAGTGTCCCTTTCCTTCAAGTAGCACAGGGTAGGTAGATCCGGTTTGTACATAGTTTGTTTCTTCAATCAAAGTTTTGCACAATAAAGCAGTTGCTATATGGAGGTAATGTTTGATGATGACTTAATGAACCAGAAGAATTAAAAGAATTTATTTTTAATATGACTCCACAGTCCAATGGAGAAGGCATCCAAACTAGGAATATGGATTCTCGGGAACCCACAGGGGGTCACTGTTGAGTCAATTCAATTGCTTAAATTGCTTTCATTTAATTATCAACTAGGGATGCTCGTAAGCTTGTGATGATGCCAGCAAAATATATGCAGGCGTAGGCATCTAAATCTAATATAAGAAAATTCAATCAAATCCTAACTCTTGCATTCCAGTTAATAAGACTTAGTTGTTGTAGGCATGAAAACACTAGCTCCCATTCAGGAGGTCTTCTTGGAATGTTTCAAATAACCCATCAACAATCAAGATCATCAAGTAAACACTCATGCATTGAAAATAAATACTCTTAAAAAGGCTTAGTTGTTGTAGGCATGAAAAC
>SNQJ01S0043500.1:131717-160976 GCA_010110895.2 Picea sitchensis | reverse complement strand
AGTTATAGGGCCTCTCTGGTTAGAGGGAGGGAGAGTTGTTCTCGAAGCATAGTCTATTGAGGTTCCATAATGAATGAGGGTGAGGTAGGGTTTAGTGTTGAAGTTTCGTAATAGACTTGAGGACTATGATGGTAATAATGATGGAGTAGATGGCCATTAATGGCACTGAATCCCAACAAGAGAGAGTAAATACAGAGATCTTCGCTAGCACTCCACTTTATGGACACATGGCACAACGTTAACATGTAACTAGAGTAATGTAATAGTATATGTATGAGTATGTCGACATGGATATGGAATGGGGTAGTGGTAGATGAGCTATGTACCAAAAATATTTAATGGATAGTGTTATTAATAATCTATGTTTCGAGTATCCACCGCAAACCCAACCAAGCAAGGTAAATATAAATGTTAATACAAGGCCTTGGAGAGATCACAACACGGTAATATATTGGACAATATAATTTACTTTATGTCTGATAGTACATTATATGCATTATTGAAATTCAAGTACTGAAATATCAAAGATTTCTTGAGAATAATCTAGGGTCAAACTTGTGGATTAAACAACCCATAATGTAATTGACATTTAAACTCTAACAATAGCATGGCTCTTAATATAACTTAATAATAATAATCATTATTATTATTATTTAATATAATTTAATAATAATAATAATAATTTATTAACTTGTACTCGATAATAATCATTATTCTTTAAAAAAAAATGGTGTTGAAGGATTTTACAAATGGTATGAGAGCATGGTTTAGAAACTATTGAATTATGGGCTCAAAATGAATAGAAATTGTTGTGATTATAATTGTATTGTATTATGAAACTAATGAAGATTTGTTAAAAAAAAATATTAACAATGAATATATTTTCACTTATCAGAAAAAACAATGAGACATTATGGTTGAAAAAACTGGAAAAACAACACCAAATGAATAATTGAATAGCAAACAACCTCAAGATAACTCTCTATGATTTCTTCAAACTATGAGCAGCATAAAGGAAGAATTACATATTATTAAAGCATATAACTAAACGTTATTGAAGACTAGTAAGTAAAAAGAGGACTTAAATGATATCCTACTTAAGAACATGATAGAGATAGAACATAATAAGAATGTGGGACAGACCTCCAACAACACTAAGAAAGAATTATCCATTGAATAATATCATAAACAAAAGGAACGCCCAATATTTGGTGATAAAACTAAGTTATTGACTAAGGAAAGTAGCGAAAATAGTTTTGAAAACAACACCATATAGAAGAGAAAACAAAAAACCAAGAAAAAAAAGTGGCATAGTAAAGAATTATTTGGTGAATTCAAAAATATTATACCGCTCAGTTTTGGCGATGAGTTTGAAGAAGCAGTAGAATCTTGGATTCTAAACATGGAAAGTATTTAAAAATTACTTCAAACATAAATAGTTTACAAAAATATATTTTGATGAAAAAACAAAGTAATTTCATGACTTTAAGGTAGGACAAATGATAATTGAATATTTTGTTATCAAGTTTGTAACCCTGATGAGATATGTACTTTATCTTAGAGAGGAAAATGAAAAAGGTATAGAGTTTTATGAGTTTCCCGCCTCACGCATATAGGGATAAAAGTTCTTGCCTCATAATGTATGTGCCTGGTTCTAAAAGAAATCTTATGAATGTCTTGATATTTAATTTTGACCCGATGGTAGCCTGACCTTAGATATATCTTGGAAAATATTTTAGATTACCCAACTTGATCAAACAAGGCGTTGATACATGGTAGAGGATACGTATTATGCTGAAAGGTGTACACCTATTGGCAATGGGCACATTTAATAGGCGTTTAGTTCTTAATACATTTTCTATTGACGAGATTAAATATGCCTAGAATATTCTTAGTCGTCACAATAAATGAATGGCTCTGATTTCATCCATTAACTTCTGAGGTGTTATAAAGACATCCATTTATATGTTTACTTTTTTACATTTACCTAATTGTGTTTAAAAATTATTGTGTTCACTAACTTATTGCCACGTCTACCAGATTAAAAAATATTAAGGTATTCGCACAGAGTGGTAAGATCTTGGCATTTCATGTTTCTGTTGTCTGACGTTTGGTGGCCGCATTTCTATGCTGGCATCACCAGCGGTCACCTTAGGATGGATGGACGGATCAAAATTAACCAACGTGTCCTTAGGATGGATGGATGGATCAAAATTCACCTCTGTGTCCATTAAGACAGAAACGACATTTTATATCCATCGACAGTGAAGCCAGATAACGAGTTATCTCCCACCAGTAGACTATATAATCAATCTACAGTCGAAGTTGTTTATGATAAACCACTAATTATTCCCTACCTATAATGCGACAAGAATTTTTTTATATATTGGAAACAAGATCATAATTCATTGACGATGCTATCCTGAATCCCCCTTACGCAATACTTCAACGACAGAATTTGTAAATCACGGGGAAGGTAATGATATCTAGCATGTAGGTATTAGCTGTTGTGTTTTAATTTCTGATACTTTATTCATTTCTGAGCATTTAGTAAGTTGTACGAAACATGTGACAGAAACCGGAAGATACCAAGTAGTGTGACATTGTTGTACTTTGACCAGATTGTGCCATCGATAACTCAGACGGTGGGATTTAAAAAGTAGTGGGTAGGTAGTAAGTAGAGAGACCTGCTTCCAGTTGTCCTCTATCACTGATGTTCATTGTTTATATACCAAATCATATCACACACCTCCTCATCCCAAGTTTATTGATATCAATATTCCTCTTGCAGAGAATTTGATTTTGTTTTAATATGCCTTTCGGAGTTAATCAGCCACGTAATTACAACTAATGGACTAAAGACAACATAAATAAAATAACATTACTAATATAATATGCCTGAATTAAGGGGTAATGAGCCAATATTAGGGCTTAACAACACATAGTCCAAACAACATTCCATTATTGACTCCTAATGTTGAACCCTTTTCCATTTGATTATTGACTCATAATATTGAACCTTACACCACTAATCTTTAATGTTTATTTTTTCCATTTGATTATTGACCCCTGATATTGAACCTTACCCCTGTTATTTACTTTTGATCACTTCCCCTTAAATATTTCCTTTTAAAGCTTACATTCAAAGTGTTACCTTTGAACTTAATGTTGTATCCTTAATCCCTAATATTCTTCATTTAATCTATTCTATAACACTGTGTGTTAAATAAATAACAATACTTACTAATAATCTTTATTTATTTATAAATAGAAATAAAAATCATTGAAATATAGTACATAAACCCTAATGGATTATTATTCTTTCTCAAGATATAACTCTTTGCATAAATAAAGGTGAACATAGTAAAGAGGAATCAAATAAATATTTATGGTTGCAACAATAGAAAGTGGAAATATATAACTCATTTTAATTGTGGATATAGCTAGAATAGAAAATATTATTTGAACACCTATAAATACAAATTTAATACAAGAGGGATAACAAAATACAGATATCTTATACTCACAAAATTTCTAAAGAGGATATAACAATGAAAATACCTTGCAGGCACAAAGAAGAACCAACTTTAAAATATATAATAATCATAACAAATGGAACCCATTGAATTATAATATCTCCCTTAAAAAAAACTGTGAAATAATCTAAATGGTTTATGAAAAACAAGCCCTCTTACACACATTCCAAACCAATAAAAATTATAGTTATAACCTTGAACAAAGAAGGTTCCATTAGAGTTTACACGGGTCATAATTTCGACCATCAACTATTGTTGAATGACCAAGTCATTTAACGAATGGTAGGTGCATGGTATAAGTACAGATCTATGAGGTACTAATACAGAGTTAATAAATTGATTACCTAAAATACAAATGTCATACCGATGAGAATGACTTAGACCACAACTGCATTCAGTCTATTGAGTTAGAGTGAATGCATAGTATCGAATGTTGATTATTTGCGAAGAGACAGGGGCATGTCACATAATGGGAAGGAGATTTATTAAAAATGATAATAAATAAATCCTTTGAATATTTTTTATACAACTCATACCTATGAAGAATTGGAAAATAAACCCTTGAAGGGTCCCAAAATTTTACATGGTTGACTTCAACCTTTCCTTACTGAGAGAAAGACATTTAATAAATGATCACTGGAAAATTTTACTAACAAAAATTTACAAAATCAATAAATCGCTACAACAATAGTTTATATGAGTTAAAATATTTAGCATCTTGTTATCTCGTGGGTTGTTTCCAGACCCAAGAGTCTTTCCGTGTGAAAACAAAAATATTCAACAAAGTTAATATGAAATATAACACAAGATTTGAAAAACTCGGGTGATCCGAAATAAAGTACCAAGAGTTTGAGAAGAAGAACAAAACATGATAGAGAAAAATTGTTTATCATGTAAATAGAAATTTTGAAGAGTTATAGGGCCTCTCTGGTTAGAGGGAGGGAGAGTTGTTCTCGAAGCATAGTCTATTGAGGTTCCATAATGAACGAGGGTGATGTAGGGTTTAGTGTTGAAGTTTCGTAATATACTTGAGGACTATGATGGTAATAATGATGGAGTAGACGGTCATTAATGGCACTGAATCCCAACAGGAGATAGTAAATACAGAGATCTTGGCTAGCACTCCACTTTATGGACAAATGACACAACGTTAACATGTAACTAGAGTAATGTAATAGTATATGTATGAGTATGTCGACATGGATATGGAATGAGGCAGTGGTAGATGAGCTATGTACCAAAAATATTTAATGGATAGTGTTATTAATAATCTATGTTTCGGGTATCCACAGCAAACCCAACCAAGCAAGGTGAATATAAATGTTAATACAAGGCCTTGGAGAGATCACAACACGATAATATATTGGACAATATAATTTACTTTATGTCTGATAATAAATTATATGCATTATTGAAATTCAAGTACTGAAATATCAAAGATTTCTTGAGAATAATCTAGGGTTGAACTTGTGGATTAAACAACCCATAATGTAATTGGCATTTAAACTCCGACAATAGTATGGTTCTTAATATAATTTAACAATAATAATCATTATTGGCTAAAATTTTATATAATTTAATAATAATCATTATTATTAAAAATTTAATATAATTTAATAATAATCATTATTATTAAAATTTAATATAATTTAACAGCCAGCTAATAATTTATTAACGTTTACTCGATAATAATCATTATTCCTTTAAAAAAATGGTGTTGAAGGATTTTACAAATTGTATGAGAGCTTTGTTTAGAAACTATGGAATTATGGGTTCAAAATGAATAGAAATTGTTGTGATTATAATTGTATTATATTATGAAATTAATGAATATTTGTTAAAAGAAATATTAACAATGAATATATTTTCACTTATCAGAAAAAAACAATGAGACATTATGGTTGAAAAAACTAGAAAAAACAACACCAAATGAAGAATTGAATAGAAAACAACCTCAAGATAACTCTCTATGATTTATTCAAACTAAATTGAATAGAAAACAACCTCAAGATAACTCTCTATGATTTATTCAAACTATGAGCGGCATAAAGGAAGAATTACATATTATTAAAGCATATAACTAAACGTTATTGAAGACTAGTAAGTAAAAAGAAGACTTAAATGATATCCTACTTAAGAACATGATAGAGATAGAACATAATAAGAATGTGGGATAGACCTCCAACAACACTAAGAAAGAAGTCTCCATTGAATAATATCATAAACAAAAGGAACGCCCAATATTTGGTGATAAAACTGAGTTATTGACTAAGGAAAGTAGCGAAAATAGTTTTGGAAACAACACCATATAGAAGAGAAAACAAAAAACCAAGAAAAAATAGTGGCATAGTAAAGAATTATTTGGTGAATTCAAAAATGTAACGATCCTCCTCGTTACGACGACAAACCTCTTATAACAAGTGCAAAAAAAAAATTGTGTGTGCGTGTGTACAAGGGTGACAAGACATTATACTCTGCGTCGCCACATGATGACGAATCATGATGCATACAATTGCGATATCAACATAAGGATCTAAGACGCACATCAACATCTGCTAGCAAAGAACAACAATCAACCGACAAAATAATAATACTGACTACCCGCCCGTCCTATCCTGCAATGGTTAGGACCTCCAAGACACATAAGCAACGCTCAAGCCCAGGTTCCCATCGATTTTAACCATTTAAGGTCTCAAGGCTAGTGACTATTCTGAGGAACATGGAGGTGTCTACATCCCACCCGACACAAGCAGACCAAGCATAAAAAGGTTTTCAGACCAAGTACACAATATTTAAAAGGAACCACAACACCCTCAACGGGAAGCGCAAGCTAGAAACGACTTCACCGATAACCCGCTCAATCGTCAAGTCAAGCTAGTAGATAGTTACCGTATGTTTTAGTCATCTGTCACAAGCCCAACTTAGCATGGCTAAAGGCGATTTATCAATAAGGTACAATCTAAATAAGCCTTAAAACAAATTAGTTGCGCAATTTTAAATTATAGTGTCATCAGAGTACTATCTCAATCAGTGTGTCTTACCATATCATAATTGTTATAAGGGTTCTATTTAAAAGCAATATCCAACAATTTGTATATATATGTAACAATATCCCAAGGACCAGATTATGTACCTCTTAAAAATATTTACACCCAATTTCCTCATCCCATAGTAACAATAATAATGATTTGTTATTATTAATAAAATCACTTCAATGCTCTAATGTAATAATCATTAAAAACTTTAACCATTTCCTAAACATAAGAGGATGTCTAAACCAAGTTTCTAAAATAATCATTCACTTCACCCACTCTGAACAATAAGGGTCTACACTAAGATAGTTTAGGTACAATACTGGTTAACCACATAACAATAATGGAATGATAAAGGTTAATTAAAAGATATTATTATTTAAATGAAAAGAAGAAATGGGACATTAATAAAATAGAAGAAAGCTAATCTACTTCTAGTGTAAGAAACAAAACCTTAGTTGTTCATCAATAATTCAACTAACATGAATCACTTATCTATTTAGCAAGTCTGAAGTTGCAAGCTAGTTCTTATTCTTCATTCAATTAAATCATTAATTCATCCTGTAGGGCCCCATCGATTGAATCCTAACCTCCATCCAATCAATCATAAATCTCAATATATTAGTATTAATATATAACTAAATGCTATCATTAGTTATACTAAAAGAAAATGAGGCATTAACATAAGGCAGAATGCAAGGCAAAAAGGGTGTTGATAACAATACATCCTGGAATTTATCATGAGCAAATAACCAGACGTTAATAAAGATGCAATAGAAGCATTTACTACTATTCGCAACCATGTAAGGGTAAAGTCACAGGGCGAGGGTAAACTCAGGTGTTTAATGCGGAATCGTTAGCTTTTACTGACATTTGACTTACTGTCATTAGTGAATAGGCTGGCAAGGAGTCCAGAAGATGCAGGGATAGATTTTGTCCAAAGGTTAAGGTTTCTGCCAGATTTTACTGCCATGAATTAAATTCTGGTAAATTGAAACGGTCACCTTAGGGTTACTTCCATAACAACTATCAATCCTTCAATTAAATTAGTTACTGCTACAGCTGAAAGTCACCTAAATTTCTATCATAAATTTAAGGAGATTTATTGCCTGGTTGTATCTTGCTTTAAGTAGGGGTATCGATCTATCAATTTGGTCGCTGGAATTTAAGGCGAGGTTTTAACTCTGTCAGAAGGCACCAACTCTCTCTATTTTAGAGGTAGCTATGTCAACTTTGGTGTTAGGGACTCATAAAACTGTAACCCTGCGCATTCAATCATATCAAGGTTACCATTATAAACTGCTCTTAAATTTCAGGTGAAGTTAGGAGGGTATAACAGTAAAAAAAAAAAATCTCAAAATGCCAAGAAGTTGAAATTACGCTTGACCGTTGACAAGGTTATAATTCCATCGCTATCGATGGCCCAGGTAATTAGATTTATTATTATTATTATTATTATTATTCGTGCTTCTCACAACTATAACCACGCCAAAGCAAGGCAAAAATATTATCCATAATCGGACATGATCCTTTGAGGCCTGGATTTGTGCTGGCTGAAAGTGGTAACAGCAATTAAATTGTGTTTACCACCAAATTGTCACCACTGACACATCCAGCGCATTACCCATCCAGAGATCAATTGGCGAATAGTTTAACTAAGATCAAACTCTCACCAAAATCCTTTTCGTAGCAATGGCTGAACGTAGATGCTTCAGTTAAGTCAGGAGCAAGAGGCGTGTCAACCAATTCTGGGAGAATCCCTGTTAAGTAATGGAGGTATCTTCGAAACTAGAGACTTTGTTCACAGGATGGACTAGACCGAAAAAAAAAAGGTTTTGAACAGAGCGAGCAGTCTATCCCTCTACCCATGGACATTAGTGTAGTCCTTACTCAATAGAAAATTACCAGGATGCCTAAGCGCACGTTGAAAACCTCTTGGTTATTGGGTCAAGTTGGGCCGAAGGTTGCAGGGTGAAATTCCGAACATGGACGGTTCCAACCCAAGAAGACTACTTCCATGCAAGGCTCAATTCAATTTGAATCAAAGATGAAATATCCAGTACATAAGTTCAAGTAAATAATACAACTTATTGAGACTTTTACTCCTTAAGAGAAATGAACTCGAGGAACTCCATGATATTTATTCCTCACTACTATGCCCCTTTCCATCAACAATTTTGCCCCCATCAACGCATATGGCTGATGAAGTAACATGTCAGTCAAGCAAACGAGTTACAATAAAAATAATGCAGAGCTTAAAATCCGGCAATACACTGCATTCAGGAATGCCACACACTAACAGTCCCATGAGATAAAAAGGAAGTATCAAGATTTAACACTAAGTAAAAACATGTCTACAGTATTGAATCGGTTGAATGATGGAAAGTAAAAGGATTGAATGAATGACAGGAATGTAGACTATCATAAACAACCAATGGGGTAGATGGAGGGCTAGAACATCCTTCCATCTTTTAAAACACAGAACCCATAAGCAGCAATATAACGCGGTCAAGATAGAAATACGCAAAAAGGTTCAACGAGATATAAAAATGAAGAAAAACAAGATAACACTAGGTACAAGCATGTTGAATTCCTTTACAATCAATATTCAGATCGAAGCCTAAGGCCTACTGCATTCTACCCTACCAAATAAAAGAGCATAACATTGCCTTATCGCTCGCTTTGAATGACGTATGCGCGCTTCGTGCCACTCCCGTTTGCCAATCATCGAGACCTCTCTGGTACCTCCCAGCCAATGCTAGGGGTACTCTTCTTCCCCCATATCCCCCCGATCCGCAAAGGGGCCAAACACTATCCAGATGGTATGTCTAGCTCCCAGCTCGCCTCACAAGGTCGAGCTACCACTCCTCTCTGAGATGGGAAAACCCAACTCCCATAAGTAAATCAGTCAAGTCATTATTCCAGAAGCATAACATTACGCTAGCAGTCGATGCCCTTCATCCTTATCCTTCCTCTATTTTATAGAGTTTTCCCACTTCCTTTCTTTCCCTAAATCTCATTTAATCAAAGTTTTAATAAAAAATTCCCTAAAAATTCTCCTTCGTACAAGTGTCATCCATCCCCCATGTTTCTCCATTAATTATTTTCTTTAATTAATGAATTGTCTTAATTCCCTCACCCACCTAGAGTTACTCCTAAATTCCCTCCTAGGTGTCCGTAGATTCCCTTACATGTTTTAATGCTTTCCCTAAAATGAAATTGCTAAATCAATTCAAAATTAGAAGGTTCTTAAATGCAGATTCTTTACTAAGTTTGTTTCCCACTTTTTACCATGAGTTCCCCTCTTTCCCTTTTTATGTTGCCTCATTCCCTAGTTTCCTAATTTTTATATTTCCTTCCATCCCCATTTTATTAGAGCCAAAAATGACAATTGTGCATGTTAACCTCCCTTCCCTTTTATTATTAATTTAGTATATAATTTTTTTACTAGCTTAAGTTAAAGTAATTAATTGCCTCTTTAAGTTTTACATCCACACATTTTATTTAATTCTTAATCTCTTCATGTTACCAAAAATTTATGCAGACCAAAATTATTACTCAAGTGGGTTTTTATTTTAATTTTTTATTGCTTTATTTTTATAGAGATATTTCCTTAAGGGTAGACAAAATTTTACCCCTAGAGAAGTTTTAGACTTAGGACTTAGATTTTGAACTGGGCGACATTTTAATTAGGGAAGTTGTTTTAAAATTTCTTAATGAGATATTTGTCTTAGGGCCATCTAGGTTCGTTCCTTTATCATCATCAATGCGACCTGCCCTTCAGGACTCACAATGTGCTCCAAGGGTGCCACTCGCCTCTTTTGTTCTTTTGCGCGATGTGCCTTCAGGACGCACCACGTGCTCCAAGGGTGCCACTCACCTCTTTTGTTTCTTTTGCGCGACGTGCCCTTCAGGATGCACCATGTGCTCCAAGGGTGACACCTGCTTCTTGACTGATTGGTAGACATCAATAACACCTGGAGTCAACACTCCGCCAGGTGAACTTGTGGGAGACTAAGGGCTTCTAAGGAATAAGGCCCCCGCCTTATTGCGCGCCCCTTATAATCATGGTGAACGACTGTCACAGTCTACCCTCACGACATCGTGGGTCCTCTCGAACTAGGTAATCGTTAACCTACAGTTCGAGCCATGATGGGAGTGCTAGTAGGTTGTGGAAGGGCTACTGTCCACACCTCTCCCTCAACCTCTCTGGTAGTCATGTGTGACCACTTTACTCCATATGTAAGTCTGGTCGGCAAGTTATCGTCAGCCTAAATCATCAACAAATCATGTCAAAACATGTCCACATCACAACATCAAATAAAAATGTATTAATATCACAGTAAATCAATCAAACCCCAATAGCACACTCCCTGACTCAATCCGGAGTCCAAGGGGTTCCATCGATGCCTTGCATCCTCAAGTTCCAAAACCCTTCACACTCAGTAAAACCGAGTCAATAGAACCTGTCTATGTCAATGCAGTAAAACAACATGTCATCTACCCATGACGCATCATAATCAAAGTCAAATGTTTTAATATCATAATAATCAGGATCACTTGCGAGAAAGTGTCCTCAAAGAATAAGTTCGCTCAGTGTGCCAGATTTGGATGTCACATACACCCCCTCTTGGTCTAAACTTTGTCTCGAAGTTTCACAGTATAAATACCGAAAATAAAGTGTATCACAGTGTCATATGTCTAGCTATCAAACAAAAATGGAAATTGTCGGCGCATATCATATGCGTCCTCCCAGGTCGCCAAGTGCGGACTATAATTGTCCCAATGGACCTTGACATAATCTACCATTCGACGTCGTAACTATCGAACGCGGTGATCTAAGATGCGGATCGGCTCAACCGTGAGAATTCCCTCATCCAATACCTACAAGGAACTCATGTCAATAACATGTGTAGGATCACTAATATAATGTCTCAAAACAAATACATGGAAAACATCGTGCATACGCCTCAAAGAATCAGGCAAGGCTAGTCGATAGGCCACGGGCCCTTTTTTCTCCAAAATCTCGAAGGGTCCCATGAACCTAGGAGATATTTTAGCTCCCTTCCCAAACTTGATCAAACTCTTATGCGGTTTAACCCACAAGAAGACTCAATCGTCGACCTCGTAACTATGGTCGACTCGGTGCGCATTGACATAAATCTTTTGTCGATCCTGTGCTTCTTTAATCCTTTGTCTTATTGTTTGCATTTGCTCTTCCATTTCTTGGATCGCTTCTGGTTCCACCAGGACCCTATCCTCAATTCAATCCCAACTCAAGGGCGTTCGACATGGTCGTCCGTAAAGAAACTTGAAAGGCGCCATATTAATGGTGCTTTGGTAACTGTTGTTGTAAGCAAACTCTACTAGAGGCAAGAATTCTTTCCAATGCTTTTGTTGGTCCATTACGTACATGCGCAACATGTCTTCCAAGGTTTGGTTCATTCGCTCGGTCTGCCCGTCAGTCTCTGGGTGATATGCGGTACTAAAGTTAAGTTGGGTTCCCAAGGCCTCTTGGAAACTCGTCCAAAATCGTCCAATAAACACCGATCCTCGATCGGATACAATCCTCTTAGGCACGCCATGCAGCCTCACAATCTCACTGATGAAAATTCTAGCTATGTCAGGTGCCTGATACGTCGTACGCACAGGAATAAAGTGATCACTCTTCATCAGAGTGTCTACAACTATAAAAATCGAGTCATGTCTCCTTGCCGTCAGTGGAAATCCAACAATAAAATACATCAAAATAACCTCCCATTTCGATTCTGGAATGGCATGTGGTTGTAGTAATCCTACTAGGTGTCTATGTTCAGCCTTTACCTGCTGACACTCCAGACATATGGCCACATAGTTGACTATGTCGGCCTTCATTCCCCTCCAAAAGAATAAGGGTTTAAGGTCTTCCCTCATCTTCGTGACTCCCGGGTGAGCCATGTAAACTTCTCTATGAGCCTCGCTCAGGATCAACATCCTCAACTCGTCATTTGGCAGTATGTAAATCCGACTTTTAAACCTCAATAAACCATCGCTATCAAATGATAATCCCTCATATTGTGGTACCATCATTGTGTTTTGTCTGATAAAAACCTCGAACTCTTTGTACCATTCATCGTCACGCTGTAAAGTTAGAATATTTTCATGTAGATTCGTCTGAAGAGGCAACACCGAAAAGATGTGTGGCCTCCGACTCAAAGCATCCGCCACTCGGTTCACTGTTCCCTTTATGTAAGTAATCTGAAGTCATACTCACTAAGCAATTTTGACCAACGTCGTTGTCACGCGTTCAGGTCGCTTTGCATAAAAATGTGTTGTAGTCCACAATGATCAGTCCTTAGTTCAAATTTTCGTCCAACCAGGTAGTGTTTCCAAACCTTCAAGGCATATACGATGGCTAATAACTCCAAATCGTGCATCGCGTAGTTCTCCTCATGCCTTCTCAGTTTCCTAAAAATGTAAGCAATCACTCATCCGTCTTGCATCAAGACTCTGCCTAAGCCTTCCTTGGATGCGTCTGTGCATACCAAAAACTTTGCGTCCATGTCAGGGACCTTTATTATTGGCGTTGTTGTCAACAACTCCTTAAGCCTCCGAAATGCTTCCGCGCATTTCTCGGTCGAAACAAACTTCTTGTTTTTCTTCTGCAATTCTGTGATCAGATTTTCTATCTTAGAAAATCCCTCGACAAACCATCGATAGTATCCTGCTAAACCCATAAATCTATGCACTTCCGTGACATTCGTCGGCACAGGCCATTCCATAATAGCCTCGACCTTGGCTGGATCCACGGTGATACCTTTGCCGAAGATGACATGCCCTAAGTAATGAATCTTCGATTGATAAAAAGAGCATTTGGACAATTTCCCATACAATTTGTGCTCTCGCAGACAATGTAGTACCAAGCGCAAGTGTTCATCATGCTCCTCAGTCGTATGAGAGTAAATCAAAATATCGTCAATGAACACTTGGATGAACTTGTCCAAGTACTCGCGGAACACCCTGTTCATCAAACTCATAAACACCCCTGGGGCATTTGTCAGTCCAAACGGTAAAATAGTAAACTCGTAATGTCCAAACCTCGTCTTAAAGGTGGTCTTAGGGACGTCATCCTCCTTGATATGCAACTGGTGATACCCTAATCCCAGATCGATCTTGGAGAACATCGTCGCACCCTTCATTTGATTGAACAGGTCATCAATTCTCGACAATGGATATTGATTCTTGATCGTAGCCTTGTTCAGTTGACAGTAGTCAATGCAAAGCCTCCACAATACGTCCTTCTTTCATATGAAAATAATAGGTGCACCCCATGATGACACACTAGGACGTATCAGTCCCAGGTCCAACAACTCCTTCAGTTGCATTTTTAACTCTTGTAACTCCGAGGTTAGCATTCAATAAGGCGTTCTTGCTATCGGTTCAGTCCCCAGTTTTAGGTCTATGGTAAAATCCAATTCCCTCTCCGACGGCATCCTAGGTAACTCCTCTGGAAACACGTCCGCAAACTCTCTCACCACCGGAAGGTGCTCAAGACCTTCCACTACTCCCTTCTCATTTAACGCAAGGATCGCATAAATCTTTCACCCCTTGAGCATACTCTTTTGTAACTGTAAGGAAGAGACGAACCTCAGGGAAACTCCCTCGTTTCGTCCTATAATCACATGTCTCTGACCCTCATCATCGACCAATCTCAACCATTTTGTCTTACAGTTAAGTATCGCCTCATGCGATTCCAACCAATCCATACCAATCACGACATCATAAGATCCTAGGATCGTGACATACAGGTTGGCCCTTGTGAAAAACTCTCCCAGGTTAAGGATACAGTCTGTAACCTTTCCTCCAACCTTATGTTTGGCTCCTGAAGCCATCTCTATGAAGCTAAACTTGTCCTGTTCAACTTCCTTTACCTTAATCCTTTTTAATGCTGCACCATAAATGAAACTCTCGGTAGCACCAGGATCTATCAAAATACTAAGGGTCTGGTCAGTGACAGTACCTGTCGTCTCAAGCACAGTCGACTGGTGCTTTGTCTGGCGGTTATTCATCGCTGCATGAATCTGATGGGCCTTGCCCACATCTCCCATGGTAGTGTGTCTGGTTGATCTGGACGCTCTGGTCCTATCCATAGGACAGTCACGATGGTAGTGTGGCACCCCACACGTCCAACACCCCTTCTTCGGCCCAGTAGTCCTGGTACCGGAAGTAGAAGATGACGGCCCACCGGCCAGGAACCCTGGTTTGTTCTGCTGAACATGCCTAAACTATTGTTGCCGATGCGGTGGTCCTCGATAAGGTGTATTCTGCTGAGGCGATGGTCATCAAGGTGTAGGGAAAGTGGATCCCCTCTGGAAGCCACGATATCTCGACGTATGCCTCGCTGGTGTCTGGTGTTGTTGTGTTCCAGATGGAACCTGCCCTGCTGGTCTCGCTGGAGTCCTGGTCTGACCCCCACTGATAATCTCCTCCTCTGCTATGAGGGCCTTCTGAATGACATCGTGCAAGGTTTGAGGCATCAAAATCCTAACCTTTTCACGCAGGCTACCGTTAAGGCCGAATACAAACTTGTTGACCTTAAGTTTCTCAGTGTTAAGGTGCGGAGCATACCGGAGTAGCTCCATAAAATGGGCCTCATACTCGGATACCGTATGACCTCCCTGTCGTAAGGCATTGAACTCATTGAGCTGACGCTCAATGAATTCCTCTGAAAGGTACCTCTCTCAGAACCATTCCTCAAACATTTCCCATGACACGTCTTCGACAGCCATGTTTAGTTGTGGTAGGAGCGTCTTCCACCATAGAATATCACTCCCCTTTAGTTGAAATACCGCCATGTGGACCTTAATGTTGGAGGTATACTCGCGAAGTGAGAATCACATCGCCATGTTCTCCAACCATGCCTCGGCGGCTGTGCCATCCGGGGCACCAAAGAACTCGGGAAATTTGACCTTCTTGAGTTCACGGTGAATCCTACCAGTACTGACCAGAGTGCGTGGAAGAACCTCAGCAGGTGTCGGCGCCTTGGCCTCATCTCTTTCCAAATGACTGATCAGTGCCTCAGACATGCACTGAAAATATCTCATCATCCCAACTACATCGCCAACTTCTATCTGCTCCTGTCCGAGAACTTGCTCATCTCCCTGGGAGTTAGACCCCTCAGGTGTGGATGCTACTGGAGGCGTCATGCCTCCTCCCCTAGCACCTCGTCGTCTACCTCCACTTCGTCCTCTAAACATGATTACCTACATGCACACAATCAGATTGATTAGCAACAGTATAATCAAATCATGTCAACGAAAGTCGTAGCGATCCCAAGTCGCAGGTTGAACCTGCTCTGATACCATATGTAACGATCCTCCTCGTTACGACGAAAAACCTCTTATAACAAGTGCAAAAAAAATTGTGCGTGTGCGTGTGTACAAGGGTAACAAGACATTATACTCTGAACTGCCACATGATGATGAATCATGGCGCATACAACTGTGATATCAACATAAGGATCTAAGACACACATCAACATCTGCCAGAAAAAAACAACAATCAACCGACAAAATAATAACACTGACTACCCTCCCGTCCTACCTTGTAATGGTTAGGACCTCCAAGACACATAAGTAATGCTCAAGCCCAAGTTCCCATCGATTTTAACCCTTTAAGGTCTCGGGGCTGGCGACTATTGTGAGGAATATGGAGGTGTCTACATCCCGCCCGACACAAGCAGGCCAAGCATAAAAAGGTTTTCAAACCAAGTACACATTATTTAAAAGGAACCACAACACCCTCAATGGGAAGCGCAAGCCAGAAATGACTTCGTCGATAACCCGCTCAATCATCAAGTCAAGCTAGTAGATAGTTACCGCATGCTTTAGTCATCTGTCACAAGCCCAACTTCGCATGGCTAAAGGCGATTTATCAATAAGGTACAATCTAAATAAGCCTTAAAACAAATCAATTGCGCAATTTTAACTTATAGTGTCATCAGAGTACTATCTCAATCAATGTGTCTTACCATATCATAATTGTTATAAGGGTTCTATTTAAAAGCAATATCCAACAATTTGTATATATATGTAACAATATCCCAAGGACCAGATTATGTACCTCTTAACAATATTTACACCCAATTTCCTCATCCCACAGTAACAATAATAATGATTTGTTATTATTAATAAAATCACTTCAATGCTCTAATGTAATAATCATTAAAAACTTTAACCATTTCCTAAACATAAGAGGATGTCTAAACCAAGTTTCTAAAATAATCATTCACTTCACCCACTCTGAACAATAAGGGTCTACACTAAGATAGTTTAGGTACAATATTGGTTCACCACATAACAATAATGGAATTATAAAGGTTAAATTAAAAGATATTATTATTTAAATGAAAAGAAGAAATGGGACATTAATAAAATAGAAGAAAACTAATTTACTTCTGGTGCAAGAAACAATACCTTAGTTGTTCATCAATAATTCAACTAACATAAATCGCTTATCTATTTAGCAAGTCTGAAGTTGCAAGCTAGTTCTTATTCTTCATTCAATTAAATCATTAATTCATCCTATAGGGCCCCATCGATTGAATCCTAACCTCCATCCAATCAGTCATAAATCTCAATATATTAGTATCAATCTATAACTAAATGCTATCATTAGTTATACTAAAAAGAAACGAGGCATTAACATAAGGCAGAACGCAAGACAAAAAGAGTGTTGATCACAATACATCCTAGCATTTATCATGAGAAAATAACCAGGCATTAATAAATACGCAATAGAAGCATTTACTACCATTCGTAACCAGGTAAGGGTAAAGTCACAGGGTGAGGGTAAAATCAGGCGTTTAATGCGGAATCGTTAGCTTTTACTGACATTTGACTTACTTCCATTAGTGAATGGCTGGCAAGGAGTCCAAAATATGCAGGGATATATTATGTCCAAAGGTTAAGGTTTCTGCCATATTTTACTGCCATGAATTAAATTCCGGTAAATCAAAATGGTCGCCTTAGGTTTACTGCCATAACAACTGTCAATCCTTTAATTAAATTAGTTACTGCTACAGCCGAAAGTCACCTAAATTTCTATCATAAACTTTAAGCAGATTTACTACCTGGTTGTATCTTGCTTTAAGTAGGGGTATCGATCTATCAACTTGGTCACTGGAATTTAAGGCGAGGTTTTAACTCTATCAGAAGGCACCAACTTTCTCTATTTTAGAGGTAGCTATGTCAACTTTGGTGTTAGGGACTCATAAAACTATAACCCTGTGCATTTAATCATATCAAGGTTACCATTATAAACTACTCTTAAATTTCAGGTGAAATTAGGAGCGTATAACAGTAAAAAAAAAAATCTCAAAATGCCAAGAAGTTGAAATTACGCTTGATCGTTGACAAGGTTATAATTCCATCGCTATAAATGGCCTAGGTAATTAGTTTTATTATTATTATTATTATTATCCGTGCTTCTCACAACTATAACCGGGCCGAATCAAGGAAAAAAGGTTATCCAGAATCAGACATGATCCTTTGAGGCCTGGATTTGTGCTGGCTGAAATTGGTAACAGCAATTAAATTGCGTTTACCACCAAATTGTCACCACTGACACATCCAGCGCATTACCCATCCAAATATCAATTGGAAAATAGTTTAACTAAGATCAAACTCTCACCAAAATCCCTTGCGTAGCAAAGGATGAACGTAGCTATTTCAGTTAAGTCAGGAGCAAGAGGCGTGTCAACCAATTTTGGGAGAATCCCGGTTAAGCAATGGAGGTAGCTTCGAAACTAGAGACTTTGTTCACAGCACAGACCAGACCGAAAAAAAAAAGGTTTCGAACAGAGAGGGTGGGTTATCCCTCTGCCTGTGGGCATTAGTGTAGTCCCTACTCAATATAAAATTACCAGGATGCTCGAGCACGCGTAGCAAACCTCTTGGTTATTGGGTCAAGTTGGGCCGAAGGTTGCAGGGTGAAATTCTGGACATGGACGGTTCCAACCCAAGAAGACTACTTCCATGCAAGGCTTGATTCAATTTGAATAAGAGATGAAATATCCAGTACATAAGTTCAAGTAAATATTACAACTTATTGAGACTTTTACTCCTTAAGAGAAATGAACTCGAGGAACTCCATGACATTTATTCCTCACTACTATGCCCCTTCCCATCAACAATTTCTCCCCCATCAATGCATATGGCTGATGAAGTAGCATGTCAGTAAAGAAAACAAGTTACAACAAAAATAATGTAGAGTTGAAAATCTGGCAATACACCGCATTCAGGAATGCCACACATTGACAGTCCCATGAGATAAAAAGGAAGCACCAGGATTTAACATTAAGTAAAAACATGTCTACAGTATTGAATCGATTGAATGATGGAAAGTAAAAGGATTGAATGAATGATGGGAATGTAGACTATCAGAAACAACCAACGGGGTAGACGGCGGGCCAGAATGTCCTTCCATCTTTTAAAATGCAGAACCCATAAGCAGCAATATAACGCAGTCAAGATAGAAATACACAGAAAGGTTCAGCGAGATATAAAAATGAAGAAAAATGAGATAACACTGGGTACAAGCATGCCAAATTCCTTTACAAACAATATTTAGATCCAAGCCTAAGGCCTACTGCATTCTACCCTACCAAATAAAAGAGCATATCGTTGCATTATCGCCCACTTCGAATGACATCCGCGCGTTCCGTGCTGCTCCCGCTCGTCGACCGTCGAGACATCACTGGTACCTCCCAGCCAAAGCTAGGGGTACTCTGCTTCCCCCTTAGCCCCCCGAGCCACAAAGGGGCTACACACTATCTAGATGGTACATCTAGCTCCCAGCTCGCCTCGCAAGGTCGAGCTACCACTCCTTTCTGAGCTGGGAAAACCCAACTCCCACAAGTAAATCAATAAAGTCACTATTCCGACAGCGTAACGTTACGCTAACAGTCGATGCCCTTCATCCTTCTCCTTCCTCTATTTTATAGACTTTTCCCACTTCCTTTCTTTCCCTAAATCTCATTTAATTAAAGTTTTAATAAAAATTCCCTAAAAATTCTCCTTCGTACAAGTGTCATCCATCCCCCGCGTTTCTCCATTAATTATTTTCTTTAATTAATGAATTGACTTAATTCCCTCACTCACATAGAGTTACTCCAAATTCCCTCCTAGGTGTCCCTAGATTCCCTTACATGTTTTCAGGCTTTCCCTAAAATGAAATTGCTAAATCAATTCAAAATTAGAAGGTTCTTAAATGCAGATTCTTTACTAAGTTTGTTTCCCACTTTTTACCATGAGTTCCCCTCTTTCCCTTTTTATGTTGCCTCATTCCCTAGTTTCCTAATTTTTATATTTCCTTCTTTCCCCATTTTATTAGAGACAAAAATGACAATTGTGCATGTTAACCTCCCTTCACTTTTATTATTAATTTAGTATATAATTGTTTTACTAGCTTAAGTTAAAGTAATTAATTTCCTCTTTAAGTTTTACATCCACACATTTTATTTAATTCTTAATCTCTTCATGTTACCAAAAATTTATGCAGACCAAAATTATTACTCAAGTGGGTTTTTATTTTAATTTTGTATTGCTTTATTTGTATAGAGATATTTCCTTAAGGGTAGACAAAATTTTACCCCTAGCGAAGTTTTAGACTTAGGACTTAGATTTTGAACTGGGCGACATTTTAATTAGGGGAGTTGTTTTAAAATTTCTTAATGAGATATTTGTCTTAGGGCCATCTAGGTTCATTCCTTTATCATCATCAACACGACATGTCCTTCAAGACGCACTACGTGCTCCAAGGGTGACACTCGCCTCTTTTGTTCTTTTGCACGATGTGCCTTCAGGATGCACCGAGGAACACTCATCATGTAGGTTTCTTTAGAAACTAGATCTATTAGAAAGTCTATGTCCCTTGTAGGAGGTAGTCCTAGTATTTCTTTTGGAAATAAATCTTGAAACTCCTGTAATATAGGATCATCAGTCAACACATTTTTAACTAGTTTGTCTTGATTTTCATTTATATGTACAATGTAAATTTCCCAACCTTTTCTTAGCGAAACACTACGAGGTATACCCTGGATGGTTTTTATTTTCCCAAGTTCATCTAAACAATCAGAAGTTTTTTTTTTGCAATTTACAACAACCACATATTTTTCAAGCCATTCCATGCCAATGATTAAATCATAGGATCTCAAATGTAATACATTCAGATCTATTTTAGTCTCAATACCGTCCATAGTTACTAAGCATTCTTTTATCAACTCTACAACCTTTCATTTCGTACCACTAGCTAGTTGTACTAACCAAGACTTCTTATGTTTATTTTTATTCAATTTACAATCTTCTACTACCACAAGGGAAACATAATTTAAACTTTCACCAGGGTCATTTAAAATATATACAAATTTTTTATTTATCTTACGTTCAATCTCTACCATGGAATATTGATGATCAACCTGTTGATTTTACAAGGCTATGTTAATATTGTGATTACACTGTGCCATGTCATTGACTATTATTGATTCCTAAATATCATGCACTGTCAAGGTTGGGGTTGAGTGAAAACAATAGATTTTACATCATTTAGTGGTTTTGTGGAGAGAATATTTTTGGGGTTGAGTGCAAACAAGAGGTTTAACATCATTTAGTGGTTCTGTGGAGATAACATTTTTGTTTCAAATAAAGAATACCACATAGATCTCCTTCACAAGAGCTCAACTCTCTCCTTTTAGAGGTCATAATTTCAAAGAATAACCATAGAGACGACGATTGCATTTAAGGGAGTCAGATCTATCAACGTTTCCTCACATAGTAAACCAGATCCCTTAACATAGGGAAATAAAGAGTCAATTAAAGTAACTGCATATATTGTGTTAACAGTTAAAGGAGTAAAACTATCAAAGTTTCCTGAGAGAGTTAACCAGATCCCTTAACTTAGAGAAATCCATAATCAAGTAAAGTAATTATAGAGACAACATTAATAATTAAAAGAATAAAATCTATCAATGTTTTCCATATGAAAAAGACGGATACCTTAACATACGAAAATAAATAATCGAAGGAAGTAATTAGAGAGATAGAGATAGCATTTAAAGGAGTGAGATCTATCAACATTTTTCCTCATAGGACAAACAAATCCATTACCATGGGGTAACTACACCAAACCTTAATATTATTTCACATTGATAAAAATAGAAGAGCGTCGAGGGTTATGGTCAATTATAAGAAACAACAAGAGAACCCAGATAACGATATTTGATGGGTAAATTGGAAACATTCATTATCAAAAGGATTTGGGTATTGGCCTTCACCATAGTTAAGAGGAGACTGTATGAAAAGATTCAAGAGTGAACTAATACTTATAGAACCTCCTTCCCATACATAGAACCTCCTTTCTATAGCTTACAGAACCGTTAATATGCACATATTCAATCTTAAGTTAGGACGGGTAAGTCATAGGATGTCTAGTCTGTACAAGAGAACACTATTGCTACACATAATGGAAATTTGATCATGGTTTTTCGAACCTTTTAAAATAACTTAGAAAGAAAAAGGATCAGACAGTATAATCCTAACAAAAAGAACAAAAACACTCTACCCATAACTTTATTCGAAACAAAGAGTCAATGCTCAGAAGTTTTACCTCTATTATTCGAGGTACACTAACTCATAGAGTTATCATGGCTCGATTGTTTAGTTCTTTGGTTATACAGAGTAACTAGACCCAAAGAAATGGTGTTTCGTGGGAAAGTCTTACAAAAACATTCTATGGAGACCTAATGCAATGGAAATTATGGTGTCTCGAGCCCATCCATCGCAGTCGAAGAATGACAGAGAACGTGTCTCCCTAGTTGCCATGTGAAATCCATGAAGCGGATAGCATGCTTTGGTTACGTCCTTGAAGTGTCAGAGCTCGCAGGGACATGGTAGGTAGACTTGGTAGGACGTGCATTGCTAAACCTTTAATTTGTCTTAAATAACTACGTCGGTTTCATTAACTTCCTAGTGTAGGTTCTGATGGTCATCCGCTTAACTCTTTAAGAGCCACCCTATCCATTTCACCATTGGGTAATGTAACATAGGGAATTTCATGATACATGGATCGACACATGGGATTGGAATAATCCTAGTACTAAATACTATTTTTTGAACATGGTGTTCCTTAAAACATGACCCGTGAAAAGAACCTTAGGTTCTCCTTATTAAGTTATAAGGATGAATTTTGTATAGGTTTACAATTAATTTAATGTGGGAGGAACCCTTGCTACACAACAAGAATAGCATAAAAATTGATATGATAATATATCGTTATGGTTAGGTTTTATTCCTCCTAGTTTAGAAATAAATTAATACGGAAAAACCTTTATGTACTGCAATAATAGTATAAGAATGGTATGAGAAGATATCATTATGGTTAAAGTATTATTTCTCGTATGGATAGTTTGTTTTTTAACAAAGTTTTTAAGTTGAAATAAAAGAAATGAGTTGGGTAATGAATGGTTGAAAGCATTGATCGGATCTATATTGTCATTGACAATAAGACTAAAGCTTTTCCCCCTCCAAATTTTGTTCTAGCTAATTATGGAGTTCATTACAATAACTTCCATACATAAAGTGGGAAAWTAGTGTAAAATTCATCCATTATCATTCATTACATAATTCTTGTTCATTATTACCATTGTTTTTTTGGTGCTAGCTAAGGATCCACTATGACTATATTTACCCTTGTGAATACTAGGTAGATTTGGGTATATATTTCTCCTTGGGTTACATGGATAAGGATAGAGACTTATATGGAAAATAGTTACGAACATGATTCCTTGAGTGTGAGGCTTGGAGGGTGTCTCGAGACTCCATTATAGTAGTTGGAGTTCTTGGAGACACAATTTCTAAGACTTACTGGTTGGCCTTTTTTGTATCCCTAGAAGGGAAGTGGGATAGCCTTAGTGACGCAAAACGCACCACCCAGGGCACGTCCGCTCCCACCAGGACCTTCTCTTCCCTAGGCCTGAAGAACTGAAATTCTCTTCAATACCTTTTCGGGACTTTCTAATGCCCACAGGACTCACTTTATGATCTCCCTTTGCCCTATTGGGAAATCGGAGCTCGCAAGAGAGCAAGTCCTGAACTCACAGGATCGGGTCTCACAAATCCCCGAACCCCGACGACTATTTACTTCACATGTTCCTTGCCTTTTATCAGGAATTTTCCCATCAAGAAATCAGCCCTTATGAGGTCGTAGACAACTTACCTCGCAAATCCCCGATTCCCGATCTCCGATGGCACCTCTCTACACTCCTTAGCTCCTTTCTCATGTGACCTTCTAGTCCACGAGACCACGGTCCTTTCCCCTATCGGAGTTTCAGAATTCGCGGAATTGAAATGCATATCACTTACACCCTTGGGATTTCCAATTCTCCGATTTCTGATGCCACCTGGCGTTGACTCACGGCAAGGCTTGACCTTCAGACACTTGTCCCTTGCTCTGCCTCTATGGCCCACACTCCTGTGGTGATCAGGAAATCGTGTATCGTAGTTTTGCGATTTCAAATGCACTCGTTCATAGACCCTTCCAAGTCCCGAAACCCAATACGTATGACACTTGTCCTCCACTGAAACACTATGACTGTGGGACCGTCGCATTTCAAGGTTTTGTGATTTCTCCTGAGGCGATTTTCTCATCACCGAGAATCCCAAAATGTCGATCCCTGATGCACATGTGAGCTCTCTCCTCCACGTCACCGATTCCTCGTCGCCTTATCGGGTATCGCAAAATCGCGATTTCTAGTGCAACAATTACGTTGTATGCGGAAACCCCGAAATGCCGAACGCCGACTCCTTCAGATCCTTGGACACGCGTCCCTCAAATCGAACGACTCCGGTTGTGTCGGGAAATCGCGGATCACAATTTCGTTTTGCAAGTGTTTCATGACTCCGAAAACCCCGATATCCCGAACTCCAACTCTCCGGGATCCTTCGCCACGTGTCCCTGCTGAGATCAACGGCTCTGATCCTATCGAGAAATCGTGGATCACGATTCCTACACGCAAGATTTTCTAGCCTCTGGCAACTCCGATGCTCTGAATGCCGACTCGTCAGGATCTCCCGCCACGTGTCCTCGCCGATTGACGGTTCAAACCTCCCGTCGAGAAATCGCGGGTCGCGATTCCAACATGAGAGAGTTCTATGTCTTCGAAAACCCCAAAATGTCAAACCCCGACTCGCTCTGGATTGCTGACACGTGTCCCGTCTGGGATCTACGGCTATGATCCTTTTTCGGGATTTCGGGACTTTCAAGGTCTCCGATTCTTACCCTGTGAATACCCAATGATGCCAATATCCCGATGACTCCTCTAGATTCTTCCTCTGCTCCTTCGGGCTTAACCCCGGCGCAACTCCTCGAGATCTAACGACTGACGGGATTTCGTCAATCTTCCTCTGTGAATCCTGACCGTCGATTCCTCTTCTCCCTTCTTAAGCACATCTTTGCGCGGAAATCTCCTATGCAGTCTTTGATAATTTCAAAGGCCTTGTTCCTCCTGAGCTTTCCCACTCTGACTATTTCAGAGGAACTTGCGAGCACTCCTTGCGCTCAGCACTCAACAACTTCCCAAGTGTTGAATCCTTTCGACTCTGCGCACTTCCTGCAACAGCAGTCTTAGATCTCCTTTGCTCATATTTACAACTGAGACTTTACTTAGCCTGTGCACTCCTTGCACGACTTTAGCAACCCACTTTCACTTCTGAGAGCTTTGAGAACAAGATTTTAACTACTGGGCCTTCATCAACGCACTCCTTGTGGATGAATTCAACTGCGCACCTTGCAGGAATCTCCTGGCTCAGCTAGAGAAACAATTGAACCTCACTCTCCTTCTCTTTCAGAATTCAGTTTGAAACATGAAATCACATGCACAACATAACACAATGCCTAACAGGGAGAAACATTAGAGCATTCAACACACATACACAGAGAGTAACACAACAGCCATGAATCTGAATCAACTTCTTCTATTTATTCAAGATCTATACATGGGTGTTCTTCTACAGCTCTCTATTCTCCTATGCTCTAGATTCTTCTTACTCTTGTTGCTTAATGTTACAATGATACAAATGAGGGTGTCTATATCTGGTTTCCCTCCTGCACTCTAAAAACTGTCTAATCTAAGAATTAAACTCTATCTACCTACAACTACTACTATAAATGCCTCTGTCTATCTCAGACGAGAGCGTATGGCTCGAGGTCTGATTACATTCTTACCAAGGCGCCTAAAATAAATGATCTCATTTATATTCAGCGCATCATCTTTAAGGGAAAATTTTAAAAATTCAAAAACCTGCGCTGGACGTCTTCCAGTTGTCTTTTGCTTCCACATTGGTTTTGGTTGTCGTGAGGGATGCTCCTGCATCATACTCCCTCGCTTGAAAATTTGCATGGGCTCCTGTCCATGAGCTCCTGCACGGTATGTCCATGCTTCTAAATTTCTACCTCAGTCTCCCAGTTGGCATCTTCAACTGGATGTCCCTTCCACTTAACCAAATATTCAAAATATTCTTTTCTCCTGGTTTTCTTACCCACTCGTTTGTTCAGTATCTACTCCATCTGTGGCTTTTCTGCAACTAGCATCTACTTTTGCCACTAGACCTCTGGTTGATCATCACCTTATGCTCCTGCTTCATCATCTCTATATGGATATAAATCTGAAACATTAAATATCAGAGATATTTCAATGCCATTTGGTAACTCAATTTCATAAGCATTCTGTCCCATTTTCTTCAAGACCTTGCATGGCCCAATTTTCTTCATCTTCAGCTTGTTGTATGTTCCCCTCGGGAACCTTTATTTCCTCAAATGTGCCAGAACCAGATCACCAACTTCAAACTGAAGCTGTCTCCGATGTTGATCTGCTCTGCGCTTGTATTTCTGACTTGACTTCAACAGTCGCTCCTTCACCTGGCTGTGAAGTTCCTTCATTGCTTCAGTGAATTCTCCTGCGCTAGCACTGCTAGTATCAGTCTGTCCTGAATCCCTCAATTCGGAAACCCCTCTCAGTTGCATTCCATATACAATCTAAAATGGACTTTTCCCTGTGCTCTGATTTACTGAGTCATTGTAAGCAAACTCTGCTTGCGGTAATATGCTATCCCAGCTGCTATGGTTCTCTGTCACCAAGCTCCTCAATAAATCTCCCAGACTTCTTTTGACTACTTCTGTGTGTCCATCCGTCTGAGGATGATAAGAAAAACTAAACATCAAATTAGTTCCTAGCTTATTCCACAATGTTCTCCAGAAATGCCATATGAATTTTGTGTCCCTGTCTGAAACTATGCTTTTCGGAAATCCATGGAGTCGCACAATTTCTTTGAAAAATAAATTTGCGATGTGAGTCGCACCGCTGGTTTTCTGGCATGGGATAAAATGTGCCATTTTAGAAATCCTGTCAACTACCACAAAGATTGAATCAATACCTCTTTGTATCCTCGACAACCCCAATACAAAATCCATGCTAATTTCATCCCACGGCCTCTCAGGTATGGGTAATGGTTGATAAAAACCCGCATTATGTTTCCTTCCTTTTGAATGTTGGCAATTTCTGCATCTATCCACAAACTTCTTGACTTCTGACCACATCCCTGGCCAAAATTATGACTCGCTCAGCTTTGCAAATGTCTTATCATGGCCAAAATTTCCAGCCAATCCTCCACTGTGCTTCTCCTTCAACAAGTTCTCCCTCATGGAGAAATTTGGAATACACAGTTGATTGCCCTCGAATAGCAATCCGTCCTGGATCATGTACTCTATCCACTGGCTTCTGTCTCTGAGAACTGGATTCTTAGTTGCTTCATAAGCTTCCTTAAAGTCTGAATCATCTGCATACATGTCCTTAAGATCATCAAAACCTAATGTCCTGACTTTGAACTCCTGCAACAGCAAACACTTCCTGCTCAAAGCATCAGCAACTTTGTTAGCAGTACCAGAAATATGTTTTATCACAAAAGTGAAAATTTGCATGTATTCTACCCATTTAACATGCCTCTGATTCAACTTTTCCTGTTGAGTCACAAATTGTAATGCATGGTTATCAATATATAAAACAAATTCTTTTGGAATCAAATAGTGCCTCCATTTCTTCAATGCATGTATGATGGCATAGAATTCTTTATCATATGTGGAGTATTTCTCTTTTGCCTCATTCAGCTTCTCGCTGAAATATGCAATTGGCCTATCCTCCTGGCTCAAGACCGCTCCTATGGCAAACCCGCTTGCATCACATTTTACCTGGAATGTTTTCTGAAAATCTGGCAACACCAAAACCGGTTGCTCTGTAATCTTTCATTTCAATGATTTGAAACTTTTCTCAGCCTCTTCCATCCAGTGAAAATATTTATGTCTTTTATTGACTGTATCCATCATTGTTGCACTAATTCCACTGAAATTCCTGATGAATTTTCGGTAGAAACTAGCCAATCCATGAAAACTCCTCACCTCAAATACATTCCTCGGTGATGGCCAATTCTTGATTACCTCCACCTTATCTGGATCCATCCTTAATTCATTTGCATATATAACAAACCCCAAATAGATGAGTTTTGTCTTCATGAATGAGGACTTCTTCATGTTTATCAACAGCTTCTCTTGCTGTAATCTCTTCATCAAAATAGCCAAATGCTTTAAATGTTCAGCCTTTGTCTTGCTGAAAACCAATATGTCATCCAGATACACGATGACAAATTTCCCAATGAACTCCTTCAGGACTTCATTCATCAACCTCATAAAGGTACTCAATGCATTCGTCAAGCCAAACGACATGACAAGCCATTCATACAAACCTTCATTTGTCTTGAATGTTGTTTTCCATTCGTCACCTTCTCTCATACAAATCTGATGATATCCACTCTTCAAATCTATCTTTGAAAAAAAAAAATCTCCACTTAAGCAATCCATCAAATCATCCATCCTTGGCAATGGGAATCTATATCTGATAGTTATCTTGTTTATCGCCCTTGAATCAGTGCACATCCTCCAGCCTCCATCTTTCTTCAGACTGAGTACCGTTGGAACAGCACATGGACTCAAGCTTTCCCTAACCAAGACTTTGTCCAAAAACTCCTGGACCTGTCTTTTAACCTCTTGATTCTCCTGCGGCATCAATCTGTACGCGGATTTGTTTGGTAAACTAGCTCCCGGTATGAGGTCTATATGGTGACTCGCGCTCCTCATCGATGGCAACGAACAAGGTAGTTCGTCCACTACAATATCAGCGAACTCTTCCAGCAGTTCCTGAACTTCTCCTGGAAAATCATCCACTCTTGTGCTAGTCAGAACAATTCTCGGTTTTCTAACCACAAAGAATTGTGGATCCTCCTTCTTCTCAACTTTTGTAAGAAGTTCCTTCCCACTCATGAGAAGTATTGTGTTGTCTACCTCCGGCTTCACCTCTTTATCTTCAATTGGACACAACATATGAGTTCTCCCATTCTTTTCCAGGGTATGTGTATTCTTCCTCCCATCATGAATTACACTTCTATCATATTGCCATGGTCTACCCAACAATAAATGACAGACATCCATAGGAATAACATCACATAAAATCTTATCATTATATCCTCCTATCTTAATGTCAACTAAGCATTGTTTAGTGACATTTACCTGATGTCCCTTCTGTAGCCATGAAACTTTGTATGGTTTCGGGT
>SNQJ01S0043500.1:93526-121957 GCA_010110895.2 Picea sitchensis | reverse complement strand
TACTATTTTTAGCAGGTTTTAACTTCCGGGGCCATTTTGAGGGTCCAAATGAAGGTTTTTTGAGATAGAGGTTCTCAATGATAGCTAAAGGCATAATTGATCCCCCAAAATGAATCTCCTCGACAATACCTTTCCAACGAGCTATCACACGCCTAAAACGGAGATCATATGCAAAAGTTACGACCCCGGGAAGTTAATGTACTCACTTACCCAAACGGGGCCCACATGAATTTTGGCGCTTCATCTCCTAGGATTAGGTTTTTGGATGTCTAGGACTTTTGGCATTCCCGTTTATTGTAAAAGGGCCTTCAGAACCTCATTGTAATCATCTTCTTGCGAATGCGAGTATCCGTCACATCTCTTCTCAGAGATAAGCTGCCACCATTCTAGTGAGTCTTTCACTCTGTATTTTTACAATCTCTGTACATTTCTTTCATTAATAGAAATCGTGTATTATTGTATCTCTGTGTTTATGGTTGCATCTCTAATATATTTCTATTATATTACTGGATATACACAATATCTCTATGCATTTCTTTATTATATCTCCGCTCTCATTTCGTGTCGAAAATAATCCGGATCAACTTCGCTTCTCGCGACTTGGAGCGCTCAATCCTTGGACTCTCACCTTGTGAAACCCCGAGTTCTCGAGATCCTCTGATATCTGCCACCTGTTCTTCTCCTAATAGATGGTTGTGATTATTTTGCGACTTCTCTTCTCGCGACTTCAAGACTATCAGGATGAAATTATCAACCTCTTATCCTCCAATATGCCGAGATGGCGAATTTTCAACATGTCGCCTACGCAGGTCCCACGATAGAAATTTCCACCTTTTTCGAAGTTCTCAGACTTCGCGACTTCATGAGTCTGAATGCTAAGCCTTTAGCTCCTCAACTCGTGAAACCCTGAAATGTTCAATGAGACTCTGACCTCTCGGTGAGTATGCCACCAATCCACTTTTAGATGGATGGTCCTGATTCACTTCACATATTTGCCACTCGCGAAGTTGAATGACCTCCCTTTCTGACCTCCGATGTCCAAGTCACCGATACGGGTGATCTTGCGACACGTGTCCTTCTTCCGGTGAACAGCTCAGATTCCTTCGCTATCTCTGGACTTCGCACCTCATGACCTTGTGAAATTTGATGCAAAGGCTTCGACCTTTCAACTCGTGAATCCCCAAAATGTGATTTCGCAGGTGATCCAACGGCCCTCGTTGGTTCGGATCCTATGGTCCGATTTTCCAGATATTGCACTGGATGAATGTTGTCATAACTCCCCTGCTCCTCTGTGACATTTGATGGCTTCCGAGACTTCATGAATCCTCCACGGAGGATTCTAACCGTCAAATTCCTCCTTGACAATTTTGACGAAATGAACACGGTATCTTCACGAAACTTGTCCATCGGCAAACCAAAGTTGTTGCGTCTCCTTCCAACGTTTAATACAAATTCCTTTGAGCTTTCTCTATGACTCGAGTCTTAAAGAAGACTCCTGTACGCACTCCTTCTGGCAATTCTTGAATACTTTCAAGTATTTGAAATTTCAAACTCTGTGCACTCACTTTGCAGAACCAGTCCTTCACTCCTTCCCTCAGGTTGCAAACCTTGAGAATATACTGGGCCTGTGCACACCCTACACGGATCCTGTGCTTGACTTGCACTTCTGCAAGAAAGAGAACAGTGTTATCTCTCCTGAGCTTTCAGAGATGAACTCTGACTTCTATCGACAATTTCACTGCACTCCTTGCAGGAAAACTCTTGCTCAGATAGAGAAACAATTGAAACTCATTCTCTATTCTCCCTCTCTTCAGATTTCAGACATTAACAGGAAATCATACATTCGCACATCAAAGCAAATGCATAACAGGGAATAAACATCCATGAGCATAACATTCATAATGCATACACAGAAAACAAATGCGACACCATGAATTTGAATCGAATCTCTTTCTATTAATCCAAATCGCTTTACATGGGTGTTTTCAACTACAACTCTCTGCTCTCTTCTCTATGCTCTATATGCTCATAATGTTTCTCATCTTGCTAATATTACAATGATACAAATGAGGGTGTCTATATCCCATTTCCCTCTTGGCTCCTAAAACTGTCTAATCTGAGAATTCAAAGCTACCTACCTACATTCATTAACATAAATGCCTTCACCTAATATAGACGAGAGCGGGACGCTCAAGGTCTGTTTACTGTATGGAAGTATGCCCTTCCTTAATTGTTTCATTCATGTTTGGCACATCCACTTCAAAAATACTGAAACAATTTTATCACATGCCAAAATGCGTTGGTGTGTGCCCCACGCTCGCTTGACGTTGGCGATGCTCCTGCATCATACTCCCTCGCTTGAAAATTTTCATGGGCTCCTATCCATGAGCTCTCACACGGTCTATCCATGCTTCTGAATTTCTGCTTCATTCTCCTAGCTGGCATCTTCAACTGGATGTCCCTTCCATTTGAGCAAGTATTCAAAGTATTCCTTTCTTCTGGTCTTCTTGCTAACTCTTTTGTCCAGTATGCTTTCCATATGTGGTTTTTCTGCAACTGGCATCTGTTTTGTCCACTGAACCTCTGGTTGTTCATCACTTGTTCCTACTTCCTCAGCTTTGTATGGATACAAATCTAAGACATTGAATATCGGAGAAATTCCGATCCCATCGGGTAATTCAATCTCATAAGAATTTGCCCCAAATTTCTTCAAGACCTTACATGGTTCGATATTTTTCATCTTTAGTTTGTTATATGTCCCCATCGGGAATCTTTCCTTTCTCAGATGTGCCAGAATCAAATCACCAACCTCAAATTGAAGTTGTCTCCTGTGTTGATCTGCTTTGCGCTTATACTCTTGGCTCGAGTTTTATAATCGCTCCTTCACCTGACTGTGAAGTTCCTTCATTGCTTCAGAAAAATCCTTTGCATTAGCACTCCTAGTTGTGTTTTGTTTTGAATCCCTTAGTTCATATACTCCTCTTGGTTGCATCCCATAAACAATTTGGAATGGACTCTACCCTGTGCTTCTGTTGATTGAATCATTGTAAGAAAATTTGGTCTATGACAGAATATTGTCCCACTGACTCTGGTGTTCTGTCACCAAGCTCCTCAGCAAGTCTCCCAAACTTTTGTTCACAACTTCTGTCTGTCCATTTGTCTGAGGATGATAAGATGAACTGATCGATAATTGTGTTCCCATATTTTTCCATAAGTTTCTCCAGAAGTGTCCCACGAACTTGGTGTCTCGATCCAAAACTATGCTCCTTGGTAAGTCGTGAAGTCGAATGACCTCTTTGAAAAACATATTCGCAATGTGAGTTGTGTCGCTAGTTTTTTGACACGGTATGAAGTGTGTCATTTTGGAAAACCTATCCACCACCACAAAGATTGAGTCAAACCCTCTTTCTGTTCTTGGCAACCCCAATATGAAGTCCATGCTGGCTGCATCCCACAGCCTGTCAGGCATGGGTAACGATTGATAAAAACCTACATTCTGCCTCTTGCCTTTTGAATGCTAACAAATTCTGCATCTATCCACAAATATTTTGACGTCTGCTCTAATTCCTAGCCAATAATATGAATCAGCTAGCTTTGAGAACGTCTTTTCATGACCGAAATGCCCGGCCAATCCTCCACTGTGTTTCTCCTTCAACAAATTCTCCCTCATGGAGCATTTTGGAATACATAACTGATTACCCTTGAATAGAAATCCATCCCGGATCATGTACTCTGTTCACTAGTTTATGTCCCTGAGAATTGGATTCTCAACTACTTAATACACCTCCTTAAAATCTAGATAATTTCTGTACATGTCCCTGAGATCATAAAAACCCAGTGTTTTGACTCTAAATTCCTGCAACAGCAAACATTTCATGCTCAAAGCATCAACAACTTTGTTAGCAGTTCCATAAATATGCTTGATTACAAAAGTAAAGTTCGGCATTTATTCAACCCATTTTACATGTCTTTGATTCAACTTCTCCTGTTGAGTCACAAATTGCAAAGCATGATTGTCATTGTATAAGACAAACTCCTTAGGAATTAAGTAATGCCTCCATTTCTTCAATGCCTGGATAATAGCATAGAACTCCTTGTCATACGTAGAGTATTTCACTTTTGCTTCATTCAGCTTCTCATTGAAGTATGCTATCGACTTGTCTTCTTGACTCAAGACTGCCCCTATTGCAAATCCACTTGCATCGCATTTCACTTGAAATGTCTTTTGGAAATCAGGCAACACCAGGATTGGTTGTTCCATGATTTTCCTCTTCAACAGATTAAAACTCTTCTCAACCTCTTATGTCCAGTGAAAAGATTTGTGTCTCTTCTTCACTGTAGCCAAATGTTCCAAATGCTTTACCTTTGTTTTACTGAAAATCAGTATGTCATCAAGGTACACAATGACAAATTTTCTGATGAAATCCTTCAGGACTTCATTCATCAATCTCATGAAAGTACTTGGTGTGTTTGTTAAACCAAACGGCATAACAATACATTCATACAACCCTTCATTAGTCTTGAAGGTTGCCTTCCATTCATCACCTTCTCTCATACGAATTTGATGATATCCACTTTTCAAATCAACCTTTGAAAAAAATTTGGCTCCACTTAAGCAATCCATCAGATCATCCATCCTTGGCAATGGAAATATATACCTGATGGTTATCTTGTTGATCTCTCTTGAGTTAGTACACATCCTCCATCCTCCGTATTTCTTTGGGCTGAGCACTATCAAAATAGCACATGGACTCAATATTTCTCTGACCAAACCTTTGTCCAACAAATCCTGGACTTGTCTTTTGACCTCTTCATTCTCCTGCGACGTCAATCTGTATGTTGCTTTGTTTGGTAAACTAGATCTAGGTATGAGATCAATATGATGACTCACACTTCTATCGGTGGCAACAAAGGAGGTAGTTCGTCCACTACTATGTCAGTGAACTCTTCCAGCAGTTCCTACACCTCTTTTGGTAAATCATCTACTCTTGTACTGGTTAAAACAATCTTTGACTTCCTAACCACAATGAATTATGGTTCTTCCTTCTTCTTAGCCTCTGTAAGAAGTTCCTTCCCACTCATGAGAAGTACAGTGTTTCTTACTTCAGGTTTTACCTCTTTGTCCTTGATCGGCAACAGCATGTGAGTTCTCCCATTCTTTTCTAAGGTGTATGTGTTTTTTTTTCCATCATGAATCACATTTCTGTCATATTGCCACGGTCTGCCCAGCAATAGATGAAAAACATCCATGGGAATGACATCACAGAGTATTTCATCTTTATACCCTCCTATTTTAAATTCAACTAAGCATTGTTTAGTGACATTTACCTGATGTCCTTTTTGTAGCCATGAAACTCTGTATGGACTTGGATGTTCAATAGTCTCCAGCTCCAGCTTTTCTACCATCTCTATAGAAATGAGATTATCCGTGCTACCACTGTCCACAGTGACTTTACATACCCTGTCCTTGGTCTTGAAAGTAGTCCGGAAAAGACTGTTCCTTTGCACTGGATTCTCCACCTCCTTCTCTGGTGTTAAGAGAACTTTTTGCATCATCAACGATCTTCCGCCTTCAGCATCCTCTGCCTCAACATTTTGCCTCTGTGCTTCGGCGATGTGAGTTTCACCATCTTCTTTCTTTTTATTTGGACACTCATAAGACTTGTTTCCATTCTTTCCACATGTGAATCATTTCACTACTCCACCTCTTCCTCTTCCTCTACCTCTGGTACGAGGAAAAATGTTTGCATTAGCATACTAACCTTTATGTTCAGTATGTTTCCCTCTCTGTGAACTTCCACCTTTTTCAGTTTGAGTCTGAGGTTTCTTCCAATCCTCTTTTGGTTTCTGTTTTATATCCTCGGCAACTGATTTGCCTTTGGCTTGAATTTTGCCTCGGCCTCTTTGACCTTGTTTTCGGCTCAACTTATCTTCATCTTTTAGAGCCATCTCATAAGCATCTTCCACTATTCAGATGGTCATCATGCTCATCTCATCCTGAATTTTGTATCTCAAGCCATTCATATACCTGGCAACCTTTTCATCATTACTTTCACGATGACCTGCCCTGATGTTCAACCTATAGAATTCTTCAGTGTACTCCTTCACTGTCATCAAATTCTGTCTCAAATTTTGCATTCTCCGAAACAGAGTAATCTGGTAATCCCTGGGAATGAATTCCACCTTCATCTTCGCGATCATCCTATCCCAACTCTTGATCTTTTGCTTTCCTTTGCAGCATTTTTCAGCTTGTAGCTCATCCCACCACAATGTTGCATGTCCTTTCAATATTGTGACAACATGTTTGACCTTTCTGTCTTCCTCAACATCTTCATAGTCAAAATATGTGTCCAGATCTCTAATCCATTCTAGAAGCTCTTCAACATCCAGGTTTCCCTCATATACTGGAATCTCCATTTTTTCCTTAGCACCCATTCTTTCAACAGCCCTAATCAACATTCATTTGCTACATCTTCTACTGCGACCTCTTCTCCTTCATGTTCAACCTCATTTTCACTTTCAGAATCACTAAGATCCCCTGCACCGGTTGTGTGCCTCTGTGTTGTCTCCATGTCTTCGAGTTTGGCGCATAAGTCACGCATCTCTCTCTCCATGGCTGGATCAGGCACCTGCCTACCCCTTCTTCTTGACATTTCCCTATCCTCTAGTGGATCAGGTGTTTGTCTGTCTCTTCTTCTTGGTGGCATGGTGAATCTCCCTTTTCCCTGCTACAGAAAGCAAAGAAATATTGTTGTGCTCTAATACCAAATGATGCAAACCTATCATCCCTCGGGCCGAGATCCACTCACAGGATCATTTTATATGCCCTTGAGCCGGATCACCTCCTTTGGATTCTCCACTGGAATCTCCTTTCTGAATCGATCCACGGGTCCTTTTTTCACGGCTCGCAATTTCACGAGTTCATGAGTTGTGGCTCCCGACTCTTCCTCTCCAAATATGCAATACCTGAGATCGTGAAACAGGTTTAGTCCTTTCTCCTATCAAATCCCTCCTTGCACGACCATCGGCTAGGCTAAGTGCTAGCACCTCTTGCCTTTCATGCCTTCATGAGTTTAAAGGTCCAACCTTGGCACCTTTCCTTTCTGAAACCCTGAGACACGAAAAATGCGATGGGGTTCCTGATCCAATGGTCCTCCCATGACCTGGATCCGATGGCTATCCACACTCCTCTCAACTTCACTTCTCGTGACTCGGAGCACTCAATCCTTGGACTCTCACCCTGCGAAACCCTGAGTTCGCGAGATCCTCTGATCTTTGCCACCTGTCCTTCTCCTAATGGATGGCTGTGATTATTTTGCGACTTCGCTTCTCGCGACTTCGAGACTATCGGGACGAAAGTCTCAACCTCTTATCCTCCGATATGCCGAGAAGGCGAATTTTCGACACGTCGCCTACACGGGTCCCATGATAGAACTTCCCACCTTTTTCGGAGTTCTCAGACTTCGCGACTTCGTGAGTTCGAATGCTAAGCCTTCAACTCCTCAACTTGCGAAACCCTAAAATGGTCAATGAGACTCTGACCTCTCGGTGAGTATGCCACCTGTCCACTTTTAGATGGACGGTCCTGATTCACTTCACAGCTTTGCCACTCGCGAAGTTGAATGACCTCCCTTTCTAACCTCTGATGTCTGAGTCCCCGATATGGGTGATCTCGCAACACGTGTCCTTCTTCTGACGAAGGGCTCAGATTCCTCCACTATCTCGAGACTTCACACCTTGTGACCTTGCGAATTTCGATGCAAAGACTTCGACCTTTCAACTCGTGAATCCCCGAAATGTGATTTCGCGGGTGATCCAACGGCCCTCGTTGGTTTGGATCCTACGGTCCAGTTTTCCCGATCTTGCACTAGATGAATGTTGCCATAACTCCGCTACTTCTCTGCGAGATTTGACAGCTTTCGGGACTTTGCAAATCCTCCATGAAGGATTCTGACCATCAAATTCCTCCTTGACAATTTTGACGAAATGAACATGGTATATTAACAAAACTTGTCCACCAGCAAACCAAATTTGTTGTGTTTCCTTCCAATGTTTAAGACACAAATTCCTTTGAGATTTCTCCACGACTCGAGTCTTAAAGAAGACTCCCGCACGCACTCCTTGCGGAAATTCTTGAATACTTTCAAGTATTTGAAATTTCAGACTCTGCGCACTCACTTTGCAGCAGCGGTCCTTCACTCCTTCCCTCAGGTTGAAAACCCTGAGAATCTACTTAGCCTACGCACACCCTGCACGGCTCTTGTGCTTGACTTGCACTTCTGCAAGAATGAGAACAATGTTATCTCTCCTGAGCTTTCAGAGATGAACTCTGACTTCTGTCGACAATTTCACTGCACTCCTTGCAGGAAAACTCTTGCTCATATAGAGAAACAATTGAAACTCATTCTCTATTCTCCCTCTCTTCAGATTTCAGACATTAACATGAAATCATACATTCACACATCAAATTAAATGCATAACAGGGAATAAACATCCATGAGCATAACATTCATAATGCATACACAGAAAACAAATACGACACCATGAATTTGAATCGAAACTCTTTTTATTAATCCAAATCTCTGTACATGGGTGTTTTCAACTACAGCTCTCTGCTCTCTTCTCTATGTTCTATGCTCATAATGTTTCTCATCTTGCTAATATTACAATGATACAAATGAGGGTGTCTATATCTTGTTTCCCTCTTCGCTCCTAAAACTGTCTAATCTGAGAATTCAAAGCTACCTACCTACATTCATTAACATAAATGCCTTCACCTAATACAGACAAGAGCAGGACGCTCAAGGTATGTTTACAATATGGAAGTACACCCTTCCTTAATTGTTTCATTCATGTTTGGCGCATCCACTTCAAAAATATTCAAACAATTTTATCACATGCCAAAATGTGTTGGTGTGTGCCCCACACTCGCTTGACGTTGGCGATGCTCCTACATCAAAGGGTCCACATATTTCATTGTTCTAGAACT
This sequence comes from Picea sitchensis, assembly GCA_010110895.2. Taxonomy (NCBI): domain Eukaryota; kingdom Viridiplantae; phylum Streptophyta; class Pinopsida; order Pinales; family Pinaceae; genus Picea; species Picea sitchensis. The sequence continues at coordinate 112,968 of SNQJ01S0043500.1, read as the reverse complement.
GATTGACTCACTCTATTAATTTCCATGATGGTCAACATGTATATTTGTGAATTATTTCAAACTTTGACATCACAATTCTCAAGTCTTTTAAGTAAACAAATACATACATGATCTCCAAAGTGCATTTCCTACATTCTAGTGTATGTTTCCACTTTATACCACCTCCACTCCTTGTATATTACATTCATGGTACATTTGTATTTGTATATTGTTCTTCTAGTCTTCATAACACACAATTCTCTTTCTTTAAACAGACACACACATAATTTNATACTATAATTATGAGATGATATATGTATTCATACATAATTATGAGATTATATATGTAATATACTATAATTATGTATTATAAGATGATGAGAGAATAGTTTTGTTTTGAATAAAGCATACCACATAGCTCTCCTTCACTAGATCTCAACTCATTCCTTTTAGAGGTCGTAACTTCAAAGAATAACCATAGAGATGAGGATCGCATTTAAAGGATCCAGATCTATCAATGTTTCCTCAGAGAGTAAACTAGATCCATTAACATAGGGAAAGAAAGAATTAATTAAAGTAATTACAGATACTCCATTAACAATTAAAGGAGTAAAACTATAAACGTTTCCTCACAGAGTAAACCATATGCCTTAACATAGGGAAATCCATAATCAAGTAAAGTAATTACAGAGACAACATTATTAATTAAAAGAATAAAAGATATAAATGTTTTCCATATGAAACACACGGATACCTTAACATACAGATATAAAGAATTGAAGGAAGTAATTATAGAGATAGAGATATCATTTAAAGGAGTCAGATATATCAACATGTTTCCTCATAGGATAGATAGATCCCTTACCACGAGGTAACTACACCAAACGTTAATATTATTTCACATTGATAAAAATAAAACAAGGCTAAGGGTTATGGTCAATTACAAGAAACAACAAGAGAACCTAGATAACGATATTCGATGGGTGAATTGGAAAAATTCATTATCAAAAGGATTTTGGTATTGGCCTTCACCATAGTTAAGAGGAGACTGTATGCAAAGATTCAATAGTGAACTAATACTTACAGAACCTCCTTCCCATTCAAAGATTCAAGAGTGAACTAATACTTGCAGAACTACCTTTCTATAAATAGAACCTCCTTTCTATAGCTTACAAAACCATTAATATGCATATATTCAAGATAAAGTCAGGACCGGTAAATCATAGGATGTGTAGTCTGTACAAGCGAACACTATTGCTACACATAATGGAATGTTGTTCATGTTTTTTCAAACCTTTTAAAATAACTCATAAATAAAATGTAAGAGACTCTACAATCCTAACAGAAAGAACAAAAACACTCTACCCATAACTTTATTCAAAACAAAGTGTCAATGCTCAGAAGTTTTACCTGTATTATTTGAGATACGCCAAGTCATAGAGTCACCATTATGACTATATTTAACCTTGGGAATACTAGATATATTTGGGTGTATATTTATCCTTGGGTTACATAGATAAGGATAGCGACTTAGATGAAAAATAGTTAGGAACATGATTCCTTGAGTGTGACGCTTGGAAGGTGTCTGGAGACTCCAATATAGTAGTTGGAGTTCTTGGAGACACAATTTCTAAGACTTCATGGTTGGCCTTTGTTGGATCCCTAGAAGGAAAGTGGGATAGACTTAGGGATTGTGATGAAGAGAAAGGGGGTGCAATTTATTGGTTTGCGAAGGATGATGCAGAATGAGAAGTTGTAGGTTGGAACTGTTCTTAGAGTTGGTACCTTGTTCTACCCATTATTTTTTTGAATGTTAGAGTATAGTTGGATTATGTATCGTTCTTCCTTGTGGATTCCTAGCCATATCTCAGGGGTGACCTGCTATTGAGGGTGCTAGAAAAAAAAATTCTATGGTTGGAAGGAACGTTCAAGGTCTATAGCTAGTTGGTGATTTCATAAAAAGATAAGTTTTAATTATATTTTGTGATTTTTATGTTGAATACTTGATGCGCATTATTTTTTTGAATGTTAGAGTATAGTTGGATTATGTATTGTTCTTCCTTGTGGAGTCCTAGCCATATCTCAGGGATGACCTGCTATTGAGGGTGCTAGAAAAAAAAATTATATGGTTGGAAGGAATGTCCGAGGTCTATAGCTAGTTGGTGATTTCATAAAAAGATAAGTTTTAACTATATTTTGTGATTTTTATGTTGAATTCTTGTACACATTATAGTTCTCAATGTTATTGTGTGGTAAGCATAAATTATTCATGAAAAATATATGTTGTTAGGACTACATGAGTGTTCATATGAAGGGAATAATAATACAAACGGGTGAGAGATACTTGTTGGGAATAATCTATAAATGGTGTGATATTTTTAATGAGTTCTCGGTAAAAGAAAATTCATAAAATTTCATATTTATAGAAGTTGGATTTAGTGACACAAGCCAATAAGTGAGTGAGGGTGTGTTAAATTTTACCTTTTTCAACATATTTATATGGTTGTGTCATATATATATATATATATATATATATATATATANTATAGATAGATAGATAGATAGATAGATAGATAGATAGATAGATAGATATCGTTCTTGAAGTCACCATGTAGAAATCATGTTTTCATATCAATTTCTTCTATCTATAAATCAAAGTTGTTGCTACAGATAATAGGAAACTAATAAATGCTTACTAGTAAGTAGGGAAAATATCGCACCAAAGTATATCCCCTCAAACTAGGAATGTCCTTTTGCAATCAACCTTTCCTTGTGCTTTTAAAATATTCCCTCTAAACCTATAACGACCCCTTCGTTACGACTACAAGCGATGCATAAAGTGAATTTTTTTTTTTAAAACAGGACGACGACCATGATCACCGCTAAACAACACATCTGATGGTGAGCACCATGCCTGCAAAATAGGAAAAAAAAAACTATGACTCCATGCACTCGCATAAGAGAATTTGGGTGAAACATGTGTAAAACAACAAGGAGAAACGACTACCCACCCGACACAACATGACCATGCCTAGAAGCTAAAGGACAACATCCCCAACCTGACACAACAGCCTCGATAGCCTGTTAACTAGAACCTCGATGGCACGCAACTAAATGCATGAAGGCATTTAACCCATGCACCAATAGCAAACTTACAAAGATCGACAACACTCACACGGAAGGCACAGACTCTGACCAAGTTATCATTCACCTCTATCCAATAGGGAGTGCAGTGATCCCCTCATCAGGAATCACATCATCACCCGGGGATAGGTGCATCAATAACCATAGAGAAACAACATAGCTGGACCCTATAACGCGAGCTAAAATTTCAACATGATAGGAGATCAACTCAACTATCTAAACATAAGTCGAATATCCTTAGAACCTAATCGACAAGTCAACATGACGACTATGAAATTTACACAACACAACAATTTCCTTACCTAACAAAAATCAAAATGAACAACTTAACGATTATTATTAAACAATCATTTGTTGCAACTAAACCTAATTCCAAGATCAGATATGACTCTATCGCTATCCTTTAAAACTGAAACTACATGAATTTGGTTGCGGTCCTTAAATACAAATTGGTTGACCTTTAATGACCTTGGCATCTTTTAATTGTAAAATTATTAACACGATATCTATATGCTATTGCCAAAAATCGTTGCTAATAAAACATGCTATCAACAAATTCTCAACCACCATGCTATTAGAGAAAAATCATTGTCTTTTATCCATGATATCGATTTAACAATCAATTACATAGCTATCATTTAAACATGATTTACACCATATAATTAAAATGAAATTACACTAAATAAATAAAACGAAATTACCTAGGAAACAAGATTTACACTATGTAAAAAGAATGTATAGTAGGAGATAGGATTTACACTAAATAGATAAAATAATTTTTCATTATGAAACAGGATTTACACCAAGTATATAAAAACGAATTTATACTATATAACAGGATTTACGTTGTGTAAAGAAAAATAGATTCATCAAGAGGTTAACTTATGCACCGCTGTCATAATAGGAAAAAAAATCGCTATCATAAGATCAAGCCAATAATCGTTACTTTCCAACACTTAACTCGAATAACTGCATAGACATAAAATCCCCCCATTGCATAGTCACCACGTGGTCATCACACAGTCATGATGAAACTTCCAAAATCGTTGTCACTCCAAAAAGGGTTCAACAGAGTCACATTATACATAACTGGTTGCGTAATGAGATTTCAATCACAGTCTCACCAAACATTCAATGATGTGAAAAGAGAATCAACCGCAGCCTAACCTAAGATTGGGCAATGTTGATGACTATGAAAAAGGAAAATGAACTCACAACAAAGAAACTCGGGTCAACTAGAGGTGTTACGGTAATCACTGAAAGGTGTTGATGTTTAACAACAAAAATCGTGGTTTTTTAAATGGAACTCGTTGTCCAGCAACAAAGAAATCCGCCAATAAAAATCAATGTTATTCAGGAATTAAGAGAAAAATGCCTCCACCAGGATTAAATGTTGTCTGAAGCGTGGAATTACTGTAGTCGAATGTAATAATTGGTAGAGTAGAATCACTGATGTTTATCATAGAATCGTGGCCGGATAAAGGGGAAAATCGTTGTCAATGTAAAAAAATAAACTCAGAAAAGGCTTAGTAAACTCTAGGAATATGCAGTAGAATCAGAGAATACAAGTCGCTACACTCAGGGAAAACTCAATAAATGCCAATCTTAGTCAAGGCATAAATAAAACACATCTAAATAAGCATGGGTAAAACGTAGCCAATACATAGTAAGAAGAATGCAGCCATTGCACCTCCATGAAATGCAACTATCACACAGTCAAATCACACTAAAACACCATCAAAACGCAACTATTACATAGTAAAAACAAGGGGCAGCTAAAACACAGTCAAGATGAGACATTATTGATATCTAAATTCATTATCCTTCAATGTATAATTTCGTTGTATATCAATATCTTTGTGTATATAAATTCGCAGTCAAATAAATCTAAATTACAAAGCCACATACGAGATAACGGTGTCATAAATATGTAAGAAATCGCAGAGGTAAAAATCTTGGTTGAATATATATAGAGATGCAAAGAAAAAATTGCCATCAAATAAAACAGAACACAGAGTTAAGTTGCCAGGAATGTATTACAACGCAGAATAAACAAAGGAGTTGTAGTGCCAACCATGGATGAAATTTGTTGAGGGTAAGATTCCAAGAAGAGTGGGTAGAATGTTGGGTAAGTAAGGGTGAAAACGCAGAGATTACTAAGCATAGATTTCAGACTCCGAAAAAAACTAGGATGCAAAGGTTATGTAACATGCAGAGACCAAGGCAAGGCAGAGGTCAAACGCGGAGATAAGAAGGGGTAAACAACTGGGCAAACATATCCTTCACTCATCATCCATGCACAGAAAAGCAGGGCATTAGAATCTATAGGTCGATGTGCACCGAAGTGATGATCGTCGATTCAGCTCCTAGTCGACTGCTCATGCATGGACTGACGAACTAGGGATGAGGATGAAAAGTACAAATCTCCACAACAATCCACAAAACCAAAGGACAGTCACAACATGCAAGGACCGAATGCCAAGGGAAACAAGTCAAGAACCAAGATTTAGGTTATGGGGAATTTAAGTTCTCAGTTGAAATGCTAAGTCAAACATTTTCTTTACCCAATTAAAAATACAGAATTGAAAGTGTAAGGCATAATAAGAATCTACCATGAAGAATCCAGTAAGTGTACCATAGCCCCAAATCGTCCACTCTGAATCATTGTCTCGGGCGCTCCATGCAGCTCCCGCTTGTCGACCGATGAGACTTCACCGGTACCTCCCAACCAACGCTAGGGGTACTCTTCTTCCCCCTTATCCCCCCAAGCCACAAAGGGGCCACGCACCCTAAACCAGAGAACAAATAGCTCCCAGCTCGCCTCACAAGGTCGATTTACTACTCCTCACTGAGTTGGGTATCCCAAATCCCACAAGCTAAGTCAGTCAACTCTGAAATTCTCCAGTGTAACGTTACGCATAACAGAAGAGATCCATCATCCTCCTCCTCCCTCATTTATATAGGGTTTCTAAGTCATTTACTTTCCCAAAATCCCATTTAATTTATGGTTCATTAATTTAATTCATAAAATCCTCCCCGTACATGTGTCACCCATCCCCTTCATTGCACCGAAAATTAATTTCATTAATTAATTAATTACTCATATTTCCCTTACCCACCTAAAAGCATTCCTTGAATCGCTCTTAGGTGTCCCCATATTCCGTTACACATTTTAATGACTTTCCCCCTTACTCATTCACTAGTTGAGTTCAATTTAGAAAGTTCTTAAATGAAAAATACCTTATTAAGTTAGTCTTTCTGATTTTTTTTTCTTTTTTCCTTATGTTTCCCTTTCTCTTTATGTTTCCCATTTTTTCCTAGTTTCCTAATTCTTTTAAATTTCCCTCTTTCCATTTTCATTTAAAACTCAAATTGGCAAGTGTAGAAAATTACCTTTTACCCCTTTTCTTTTTAATTAATTAATTTTTTTAATTAGCATATGTAACAAAACAATTATTTCCCCTTTTCCCCCCTTTTTAAATTCTATCCCCCAAAATATTTTTTTATAAATTAATTGAATCGCTTACCCCCTTCTCGTCACATGATTAATGATGATTATTATTATTATTTATTTATTTTTATTTTATTTTTATATAAATATATATATATTTATCACAAGTATCACTTACCTAGATTTTAATTTTCGAGGTTGGGGGACATTTTATTAGGGAAAATGTTTTTAATCTTTCTTATCACATTATTCGTTCTAAGGCCATCTAGGTTTATTCACTTATTATTTAACAATGTGAAGTTCCCTTTAGGATTCACTAGGTGCTCCAAGGGTGTCACTCGCCTCATTTTGTTTTCCTTGTACGACGTGCCCTTCAGGATGCACTACGTGCTCCAAGGGTGCCACTCGCCTCTTTCCATTTTTCTTGTGCCACATGCCCTTCAGGATGCACTACGTGCTCCAAGGGTTCCACTCACCTCTTGACTGAATTGGTAGACATCAAAAACCCTTGGAGTCAATACTTCGTCAGGTGATCTTGTGGGAGACTAAGGGCCTCTAAGGAACAAGGCCCCAGCCTTATTGCGCACCCCTTAGAATCATCGTGAGCGACTATCACATTCTGCATCGTGGGTATTCTCGAACTAGGTAATTGTTAACCTACAGTTCGAGCCATGGAATAAGTGTTAGTAGGCTATGGCAGGGCTGCTATCCACACCTCTCCCTCAACGTCTCTAGTAGCCGTGCATGACCCCTCTACTCCACATGTGAGTCCAGTTGGCAAGCTATCATCAACCTGCATCATCAATGAATCATGTCAGAAATGAGATCCATAATCATAACATCTAATCAGATGCACATATGTCATATATACAACAATAAAACCCAGTAGTCCACTCCCTGACTTGATTCGGAGTCCAAGGGTTTCATCGATGCCTCTGCATCCTCGAGGTCCAAAACCCTGCACACTCAGGAGAACCATGTCAATAGAACCTGTCTAAGTCAATACAGAAAAATAACATATAATCACATCCATAATGCCTCATAATCATAATCAACAACCAATAGTATAATAATTTGGATCACTTGCAAGCAAGTGTCCTCAAAGAATAGTTTTTCATAGTGTGCGCAAGAGCGAGATGTTACATACACCCCCTCTTGGTATAAACTTCGTCCTAAAGTTTCATAGTATATGAGTGTCGAAAAATGTGTATCACAGTATCATAAGTCTCTCTATCAAACAAAAAGGAAATTGTTGGCACATATCATATGCATCCTCCTAGGTCGCCGAGTGCAGACTATAGTTGTCCCACTAGACCTCAACCTGATCTATTGTTCGACGTCGCAGCTATCGAATGTGATGATCCAGGATGAGGATCGGCTCAGCCATGAGCGCACCCTCATCCGACACCCGCAAGGTGCTTAAGTCAAAACATGTGTAGGATCACTAATCATAATGTCTCAAACAGAGACGTGAAACACATCATGCATACGCCTCAAGAATCAGGCAAGGCTAGTCAATAGGCCACGTGCATCTCATTTCCACAATATCGTAGGTTACCACGAACCTAGGAGAAAGTTTAACCCATTTTTCCAGCTTGATCTAACTCTTATGCGGTTTTAGCCACAAGAATACTTGATCTCCACATCATAACTACGGTCGACACGATGTGCATCGACATAAATCTTATGTCGATCTTGCGCTTCCTTGATCCTTTGTATTATAGTTTGCATTTAATATTCCATTTCTTGGATTTCTTCCGGTCCCACCAGGACCCTATACTCAATTCGATCCCAGCTCAAAGGCATCTCACACGGTCGCCCGTAAATAAACTCAAAAGGCGCCATCTTAATGGTGCTTTGGTAACTGTTGTTATAAGTGAATTCTACCGGTGAGAAGAATTCTTCCCAACATTTTTCCTAGTCCATCACGTACATGCGCAACATGTCTTCAAAGACTTGATTTGTTCGTTTGGTATGGTCTTCTGTCTTAGGGTGATATGTAGTACTAAAGTTAAGTTGGGTTCCCAAGGCCTCTTGGGAACTGGTCCAAAATCGTCCAGTAAACATCGATCCTCGATCGTATATAATCCTATTAGGCACACCATGTAGCCTCAGAATCTCACTAAGGAAAAATCTAGCTATGTCACATGCCTGATACATCGTACGCACCGGAATAAAATGAGCACTCTTCGTTATAGTGTCGACTAACCATAAAAAAAATCGACTCGAGTCTCCTTGCCTTCAGTGGCAATCCAACAATTAAATCTATCGAAACAACCTCCCATTTCAATTCTGGAATAGCATGTGGTTGTAGTAATCTTACTGGATGTCTATGTTCATCCTTTACCTACTGAAATTCTAGACATTTGGCCACATAGTTAACTATGTCTCCCTTCATTCCTTTCTAGAAGAATAATAGTTTAAGGTCCACCCTCATCTTCATGACTCTCGGGTGAGCCATGTACATTGCTCTGTGAGCCTCATTTAGGATCAAACTCCTCAACTCATCATTCGGTGGTATGTAATTTTGATTTTTAAATCTCAGAAATCCATCGTCGTCCAACGTAAATCCTTGAAATCTTGGTGCCATCATTGTGTTTTGTCCGATAAAATCCTTGACCTCTTTGTACCAGTCATCGTCACGTTGTAAAGTTAGAATATTTTCATGTAGATTCGTCTGAAGAGGCAAAATTAAAAGACGTGAGGTCTCTAACTCAATGCATTTCCCACTCGGTTCACTATTCCTTTTATGTAATAAATCTTGAAATCATACTCACTAAGCAATTATGACCAATGTCGTTGTTGCACATTCAGGTTGCTTTGCGTAAAGATGTGTTGTAGTCCACAGTGGTCCGTCCTTAGTTCACATTTTCATCCAACAAGGTAGTGTCTACAAACCTTCAAGGAATAAGCAATTGATAACAACTCCAAATCATGTGTCACATGGTCCTCCTCATGCCTTCTCAACTTCCTCCCAATATAAGCAATCACCCGACCGTCTTGCATCAAGACTCCACCTAAGACATCCTTGGATGCGTCAGTACATACCAAGAAGTCTGCGTCCATGTCAGGGACCTTTAGTATCAATGTTGTTGTCAACAACTTTTGAGCCTATGAAATGATTCTGCGCATTTCTCGGTCCAAACAAACATCTTGTTCTTCTTTTGCAATTTCATGATCATAATTTCCATCTTCAAAAATCCCTCGACAAACCATCGATAGTATCCTACTAAACCCATGAAGATACGCACTTTCGGGACATTCGTCGGTGCAATCCATTCCATAATATCCTTGACCTTTGTTGGATCCACAACGCTACCTTTGGCGGATATGACATGACCCAAGTAGTGAATCTTTTATTGGTAGAACGAGCATTTGGACAATTTCCCATACAATTTGTGCTCTTGAAAACACTGTAGTACCAAGCTCAAGTTCTCGTCATGATCCTCTGTCGTCGAAGAGTAAATCAAAATATCGTCAATAAATACTTGGACGAAATTGTCCAAGTACTCGTGGAACACCACGTTCATCAAACTCATAAACACCCCTGGGGTGTTTGTCAGTCCAAAAGGTAAAATAGTAAACTCGTAATATCCAAACCTCGTCTTAAAGGTGGTCTTAGGGACGTCATCCTCTTGATCCGTAATTGGTGATACCCTGATCACAAATCGATCTGGGAAAACATTGTCACACCCTTCATCTGATTGAATAGATCATCAATCCTTAGCAATGGATATTGATTCTTGATCGTTGCCTTGTTCAGTTGACAGTAGTAAATGCAAATTTGTCACTACCCATCCTTTTTTCATATGAAAATAATAGGCGCACCCCATGGTGACACACTTGGATGTATAAGTCCCAGGTCCACCAAGTCCTTTAGTTGCATTCTCAACTCCTGTAACTCCAGGGTTGAAATATGATAATGTGTTATCGCTATTGGTTCAGTCCCTAGTGTTAGGTCTATGGTAAACTCCAATTCCCTCTCCAGTGGCATCCTACGTAACTCCTCCAGAAAGACGTATGCAAACTCTCTCATCACTGGTAGGTGTTGTAGACCTTCTGCTACTCCTTTCTCATCTAATGCAAGCATCGCATAATGCTTAGATTCCTTGCGCAAGATCTTCCATAACTGCAAGAAAGAGATAAACTTGAGGGAAAATCCCTGGTTCTAACCTATGATCATCCTTCTTTGTCCCTCATCATCGACCAAGCTTAATCGTTTTGTCTTACAGTTGAGTATTGCCTCATGCGATTCCAACCAGTCCATACCGATCACGTCATCATAAGATCCTAAGTTCGTGATGTACAAGTTGGCCCTGGTGACAAACTCTCCCAGGTTAAGGGTACAGCCCGTAACCTTTCCTCCAACCTTCTGTTTGGCTCCCGAACCCATCTCTATAAAGATAAACTCAACCTATTCGATTTCCTTTACCTTAATCATTTTTAGCACTGCACCAGAGATGAAACTCTCAGTAGCACTGGGATCTATCAAATCTAAGGGTTTGGTTAGCGACGATACCTAACGTCTCCAGCACAGTCGATTGGTGCTCTGCCTGGCGGTTATTCACTATTGCATGAATCCGATGGGCCTTTCCCAAAAATCCCACGGTAGTGGGTCCGGGTGATCCAAATGCTCCAACCCTTTCCTCTGGGCAGTAATGTTGGTAATGTGGCTCCCCATAGTCCAACACACTTTCTTCGGTCCAGTAATCCTGGCACCCAAAGTAGAAGCTGGATCCTAAAACGAAGGGCAACACGAACTTGTTGACCTTAAGTTTCTTGGTAAAAAGGTGTGGAGCGTACCGAAGCAACTCCAAAATGAGCCTCATACTCAGGCACCATACGGTCACCCTGTCGCAAGGCGTTGAACTCGTTGATATGACATTCAATGAATTCCTTTGATAGGTACCTCTCTCAGAACAATTCCCATGACATGTCTTTGATGACCATGATCAAAAGTGGCAGGAGCGTCTTCCACCATAGAAGAGCACTCTCCTTTATTTGAAAGTTCGCTATGTGGACCTTCATGTTGGAGTTATATTCATGAAGTGAAGGAAACTCACCAAATTTTCCAACCATGCCTCAGCAGTTGTGTCGTCCTGAGCATTCAAGAACTTGGGAAATTTGACCTTCTCGAGTTCACGGTGAAAGCTAACGGTATTGGTCAGGGCGCACTATGGACCCTCGGGGGTACAGGTGTCCTAGCCTCAACTCATTATAGATGGAAAATCAAGGCCTCTGACACTCCCTAGAAGGGCCTTGTCAAACCATCATCATCCCTTACAACATTTGAATCCAACCCAAGTACTTTTTCTTCCTCTTGGGGTTAGACTCTAAGGGCGCGGGCACTTGAGGTGTCCTACCTCCTCCCACAACACTAGGTTGTGAACCTCTGTGGTGTCCTCTAATCAATATCACTACAAGGACATGTTAAATTTTTTAAATTAGCGCTAGGGTAATGCTCAAGGGTCTACTACAGTGGAAAGCCTAGCAATCCACAGCCGCAGAATTGAACCCACTCTGATACCATATGTAACGACCCCTTCGTTATGACTACAAGTGAAGCAAAAAGTGTAATTTTTTTCTCTAAACTGGATGATGACCACGATCACCGCTAAACAACACATATAACGGCGAGCACCACACCCGCAGAATAGGCAACAAATAACTATGACTCCACGCACTGGCATAAGAGAAACTGGGCGAAACTTGCGTAAAACAACAAGGAGAAACGACTACCCACTCAACACAACATGACCATGCCTACAAGCTAAAGGACAACATCCCCAACCTGACACAATGGCCTCGAAGGCCCGTTAACTAGAACCTCTATGGCGCGCAACTAAACGCATGAAGGCATTTAATCCATGTGCCAATAGAAAACTTACAAAGATCAACAACACTCACACAAAAGGGACAGACTTTGACCAAGTTATCATTCACCTCTATCCAATAGGGTACGTAGTGATCCCGTCATCAGGAATCACGTCGTCGCCCAGGGATAGGTGCATCAATAACCATGGAGCAACAACATAACCGAACCCCATAACACAAGCTACAATTTCAACGTGCTAGGAGATCAACTCAACTATATAAACATAAGTCGACTATCCTTAGAACCCAATCGACAAGTCAATAGGACGACTATGACCTTTACACAACACGACAATTTCCTTGCATAACAAAAATCAATCTGAACAATTTAACGATTATTATTAAACAATCATTCGTTGCAACTAAACCCAATTCCAAGGTCAGATACGTCTCTATCGCTATCCTTTAAAACTGAAACTACATGAATTTAATTGTGGTCCTTAAATATAAGTTGGCTGACCTTTAATGACCTTGTCATCTTTTAATTATAAAATTATTAAGAGGTTATCTATATGCTATTGCCAAAAATCATTGCTAATAAGACATGCTATCAACAAATTCACAGTCACCATGCTATTAGAGAAAAATTGTTGTCTTTTATCCGTGATATCAATTTAACAATCAACTACATAGTTGTCATTTAAACAAGATTAACAACATATAATTAAAATGAAATTACACTAAATAAATTAAACGAAATTACCTAGGAAACATGATTTACACTATGTAAAAAGAATTTACATTAGGAGACAGGATTTACACTAAATAGATAAAATAATTTTTCATTATGAAACAGGATTTACACCAAGTAAATAAAAATGAAGTTATACTATACAATAGGATTTACATTGTGTAAATAAAAATAGATTCATCAAAAGGTTAACTTATGTACCGTTGTCATAATAGGAAAAAAAACGCTATCATAAAGATCAAACCAACAATCGTTACTTTCCAACACTTACACAGACACTTAACTCGACTAAATGCACAGACATAAAATTCCCCCATTGCATAGTCACCACGCAGTCGTCACACAGTTATGATGAAACTCCCAAAATCATTGTCACTCCAAAAAGGGTTCAACAGAGTCACCTTATATATAACTGGCTGTGTAATGAGATTTCATTCATAGTCTCACCAAACATTCAATGTTGTGAAAAGAGGAATCAACCGCATCCTAACCTAATATTGGGCAACGTTGATGACTATTAAAAAGGAAAACACACTGAAAGTAGAGAAACACGGTCAACTAGAGGTGTTACGGCAATCGTTGGAAGGCATTGTTGTTTAGCAACAAAGATCGTGCCTGTTTAAATGGAACTTGATGTCGAGCAACAAAGAAATCCACCAATAAAAATCAATGCTCTCCAGGCACTAAGAGAAAAATGCCTCCACCAGAATCACAGTCTAGATTAAACGTTGTCTGAAGCGTGGAATTAAGGCAGTCGAATGTAATAACTGGAAGAGGGAAAACTCAATAAATGCCAATCTCAGTCAAGGCATAAATAAAACGCAGCTAAATAAGAACTAGTAAAACGCAGCTAATACATAGTAAGAAGGACGCAGCCATTGCACCTCCATGACATTCAACTATCACACAGTCAACTCGCACTAAAACATCGTTAAATCGCAACTATTACACAGTAAAAACAAGGGGCAACTAAAACACTGTTAAGACCAGACATTGTTGATATCTAAATTCACAGTCCTCAATGTATAATTTCATTGTATATCAATATCTCTATGTATATAAATTCACAGTCACATAACTCTAAATTGTAGAGCCACATATGAGATAACGGTGTCATAAATATGTAAGAAATCGTAGAGGTAAAAATCGTGGTTGAATATATATTGAGATGTAGAGAAATAATTTCCATCAAATAAAATAGAACATAGAGTTAAGTTTCTAGGAATGCATTACAATGTAGAATGAACGAAGGAGTTGTAGTGCCAACCATGGATGAAATTTGTTGAGGGTAATATGCCAAGAAGAGTGGGTCGAATGTTGGGTAAGTAAGGGTGAAAACGCAGAGATTACTAAGCACATATTTCAGGCGCTGAAAAAAACTAGGATGCAAAGGTGACGTAACATGAAGAGACCAAGGCAAGGCATAGTTCAAACGCATATATAAGAAGGGGTAAACAATTGGGCAAACACATCCTTCGCTCATCATCCACACACAGAAAAGTAGGGCATTACAATCTATGGGTCATTGTGCACCGAAGTGACAACCGTCTATTCAGCTCCTAGCCGACTGCTAAGGCATGGACTAATGAACTAGGGATGAGGAAGAAAATCACAACTCTTCACAAAAATCCACAAAACCAAAGGAAATTCACAACATGCATGGACCGAATGCCAAGGGAAATAAGTCAGGCAGCGAGATTTAGGTTATGCAAAATTTAAGTTCTCGGTTGAAATGCTAAGTCAAACATTTTCTTTACCCAATTAAAAATACAGAATTGAAAGCGTAAGGTATAATAAGAATATACCATGTAGAATCCAGTAAGCATATTGTATCCCCAAATCGTCTGCTCTGAGTCGTTGTCCCACATGCTCCATGTAGCTCCTGCTTGTCAAACGATGAGACTTCACCAGTACCTCCAAGCCAATGCTAGGGGTTCTCTTCTTCCCCCTTATCCCCCCGATCCGTAAAGGGGAACGCACCCTAAACCAGAGAGCAACTAGCTCCCAGATCGCCTCGCAAGGCCGAGCTACCACTCCTCACCGAGTTGGGTATCCCAACTCGCACAAGCTAAGTGAGTCAAGTTAGAAATTCTACAACGTAACATTACGCATAACAGAAGAGATCCATCATCCTCCTCCTCCCTCCTTTATATATAGTTTCTAAGTCATTTACTTTCCCAAAATCCCATTTAATTTATGGTTCAATAATTTAATTCATAAAATCCTACTCATACATGTGTCACCAATCCCCTACATTGCACCAAAAATTAATTTCATTAATTAATTAATTACTCCTATTTCCCTCACCCACCTAAACGCATTCCTAGAATGGCTCTTAGATGTCCCCATATTCCCTTACACATTTTAATGACTTGCCCCCTTACTAATTCACTAGTTGAGTTCAATTTAGAAAGTTCTTAAATGCAAAATACCTTACTAAGTTAGTCTTTCTACTTCTTCTTTTTTTCTCTTTATGTTTCTCGTTTTTTCCTAGTTTCCTAATTCTTTTAAATTTCCCTCTTTCCCTTTTCATCTAAAACTCAAATTGGCAAGTGTAGAAAATTACCTTTTTCCCCTTTTTCTTTTTAATTAATTAATTTTTTTAATTAGCATATGTAACAAAACAATTATTTCCCCTTTTTCCCCCTTTTTAAATACTATCCCCAAAAAGATTTTTTTTATAAATTAATTGAATCGCTTACCCCCTTCTCATCACATGATTACTGATGATTATTATTATTGTTTATTTATTTTTATTTTTATTTTTATTTTTATTTTTATTTAAATATATATATTTTTATCACAAGTATCACTTACCTAGATTTTAATTTTCGAGGTTGGGTGACATTTTATTAGGGAAAATGTTTTTAATCTTTCTTATCACATTATTTGTTCTAAGGCCATATAGGTTTATTCACTTATTAGTTAACAACGCAATGTGCCCTTCAGGATGCACCAGGTGCTCCAAGGGTGTCACTCGCCTCATTTTATTTCCCTTGTGTGACGTGCCCTTCAGGACACACTGCGTGCTCTAAGGGCGCCACTTGCCTCTTTTCATTTTTATTGCGCAACATGCCCTTCATGATGCACTACATGCTCCAATGGTGCGACTCGCCTGTTGAATGACTTGGTAGACATCAAAAACCCCTGGAGTCAATACTCCGTCAGGTGATCTTGTGGGAGACTAAGGGCCTCTAAGGAATAAGGCCCCTGCCTTATTGTGCACCCCCTAGAATCATCGTGAGAGAGTGTCACAGTATGCTCTCATGGCATCGTGGGTATTCTCGAACTAAGTAGTCATTAACCTACAGTTCAAGCCACGATGAGAGTGCTAGTAGGTTGTGGAAGGGTTTTTGTCCACACCTCTCCCTCAATGTCTCTGGTATTCGTGCGTGACCCCTCTACTCCATATGCGAGTCTGGTCGGCAAGCTATCGTCAGCGTGCATAATCAACGAATCATTTTATAAATGAGATCCATAATCATAACATCTAATCATATGCACATATGTCATATATACAACAATAAAACCCAATAGTCCACTCTTTGACTCGATCCAAAGTCCAAGGGTTTCATCGATGCCTCTGCATCCTCGAGGTCCAAAATCCTACACACTCAGCAGAACCGAGTCAATAGAATTTGTCTATGTCAATACAGAAAAATAACATATAATCACATACATAATCCCTCATAATTATAATCAATGGCCAATAGTATAATAATCTGGATCACTTGCAAGAAAGTGTCCTCAAAGAATAATTTTTCACAATGTGCGCAAGAGAGGCATGTTACAAAACCAACCTTCATTTTTAACACCCATTTACATCCAATGGGTTTTCATCCATTATGAAATGATACCAAGTCCCGTGTATCATTATTTCTAAGTGCATACATTTCTTTATCCATGGCCAATTTCTAGCACTCTTTATCTTCCATATCCATTGTATCTTTCACATTTATAGTCTCATTAGTGTTAGCATATAAAGAAAATATACCTCTAAAATAAAATAGACTATTTGGTTCATATTTATCAATCGAGTGGTAGTTGAACAAGTATCTTCTTATCATCCTCTTTTAGCTCCACCACTATGGGAGAAGGCTTAACTTCTCTGAAATTAACATTCCCTGTATAAAAAACCTTTCCATCCACATGATACAAAATCTTATCCCCTTTCACTCCAACACCACAGATAATGAAAATATATCTCACAACATTGTTATCCAACTTTGATCGCTTCTCTTCAAGAACATGAGCATATGCTTCACAAAAAAAATCATGAATATGTTGAAGTGAGGGATTATTCCTCATCCGGACCTCCATAGGGGTATTATACCTAGGAGCTAATGTGGAAGACCTATTAATAAAGAAACATGTAGTAGTAATTTTTTTTTCCAGAGATTCTTCTCTAGGCTAGATCCACTAAGCTTACTCCTAGATATCTCCATCAATGTTTTGTTCATCCATTTTAAAAATCCATTCTGTTGATGGCTATACTGAATTTTCGTATGACTTTTGATTCCATTCTACTTACAAAACTTATCAAACTATGTTGAACGAAACTTACCTCCATTTTCATTCATCAACACCTGAATCCTCTAACCAATTGTATTTTCCAAGAGAGCCTTAAGTTCGTTAAATCAACTAAAAACCTCGGATTTTGTTCTAAGAAAACATACCCATGTAATTCTATAATAGTCGTCAGTGAATGACACATGATGTAAATCCTTATAAATTGAAACAACTTTAATTCAATGAGATACATTAGAATGAATTAAGTCCAACAACCTAGAAAATTTGAGAGAACCAGAAACAAATTTAACACGATTATGTTTTCCATATATGCACCACTCACAAAAATCAAACTCAAGAGCACAAGCATGCAATTTATAAATAATATTTTTGTTTTTCAAGGCCCATAATCCCTTCTCACCTATATGGTCTAGTATTTGGTGCCATAACATGTCATCTCTACGGGTAAGTTAATCTTTGAAGAAAGAGCTTGTTTAGGAGGTTCTAATCATGATGTTTTATATCTTCTAGATCTCTTTGCTGCAAAAATCAAAGAAATATTACACTATATAATGCATCCATCAAGATGGAACTTAATTCCCACACAACCACCCTTAACAACTGCAATATATCTGTAGGCCCTTTTACTCCCTTTGTTAGAAAAAACAACCTACACACCCACATCATTAAGTGTGCTTATTGATCTTAGGTTTTGTGCCAAAACTAAAATGTGCAAAGCTCCATCGACTCCCTTTACTCTGCCATCATGGAGGTTGATAAAGACAATACCATGGCCAACTTTGTTAACAGGAGAGTCATCACTAAGGTATATCAACCGAACAACATATTTCACATACACTGAAAACTAGTTTCAATGTGAAGTCATATGGAAGGAAAATCCAAATTCTATCATTCATGCACTCTAGCTTGCATTAGTTTCCAAAGATACAACAAAAGAATATCCATTATCCTCTTGAGAATTTGTTTCAAACTCATCATGAGAATCATTCGTTTCTTTTTTATTATTCCTCTTTTATTCCTTCAAGTGCTTTCTTAAATGCCCGACATAGTCCCAACATTTTTTCTTAGACTTTCTAGGAGACTTGTACCTCCCACCAGAGTTGAATATTCCCTTTTCTCTCTTCCTACCTTTTTCCTTCAATACTCCATGAATAACCAAGGACGTCGCAATGGATTCCTAATATGTTTTCCTCACATCCTCTGAGAGTAAAGCACCCATGAACTGATGAAGAACGAATGTATTTATATTTCTTCTAATTACGAGGTAGTCTGATTAGTATGAAAAAAACACAAAATGATTCTCCTCATCCATATCCACTCCAACTAAGATCAACTAGGTTACAATAGTATTAAATGCATTTAGGAGATCAACTATAGAATCACCAACACACACTATCAAAGCCAAGAATTTTTTTAGCGAAAAAAAAAATATATTAACTAACTATATATCTTGATACAAATCCCCCAATTTCTTCCAAATAGTTCCTACATTTATCTCTTCGGAAACATTCAATAATGTTGAATCGTCCAAACTAAATCAATAAGGATTCTTGTATTTTTCTCCAACACCACTCACTCTTCAAATTTTATACGAGTGGGTTTGATTCCAAATATTCCAACCCATAGATATCGATCTATTAGAAGATCCTCCATATTGAGATTCCATGACTCAAACTTAGTCCCAATAAACTTCTCCATTTCTAATCTAGATCTACTCGACATTTCCCTACAACAAGATTTCATTTTGTGCAAACTCCCACTCAAACCATGATT